>VNWY01000459.1:0-42543 GCA_009869845.1 Pseudachorutes palmiensis | reverse complement strand
AGAGTGAGGTGAAATTCCACCACCCTAATGAGAATGGATGGAGACAATGGGGAGTTTATGGCAGAACGAAGACTAGAAACCTTTTCTTCCAGTGTTGTATTGAGGAGTGAATAATTGGAACCATAGTCAACTCAATGAGTCTATGGCAGGAGGTTTCATGGACCTTTGGACACTACACTGGACTTTGATGAATGAGGTGTGGTGGAAAATCGAAAAAAACAAAACAAATGCGGGTGAGATTGATGATTTGCCCATCCCTTTTTGATGATTGGAAGAGAGCTTGGTTAATTAGAGCACTTCTGTCTAACTGCCTGCAGAATCCCGTAAGTAATTGAGGCCCATAGTTTAATTGGGATTGATAGGATGAGGTGTGCAGTGGAGAATGAAGCTCATAACTCCCGCTCATTAGTTGGTTTATTAGAGGAGAAGGGAACAAAGACTTTGGAATCCCACCAGACAAACCGCAAAGAATGCTTTTGCATGTGGTGGGAAACGGTGATTGTGAAATGAAGATTCATGCCAGGTTGACAGGTGGAGTGACAAAGGAGAGGACATTTTAATTCCCACTTCCTCCATTGCTCTGCCTGGGAGAGATGGGAGATAGTGGTGGGTGTGCTGTGGGAACTTAATCCCAAGTAAGAATGAGGATCAGTGTGATGATGTTGGACTGTGGTTGTGGTTCCTAATGAATCAACTCCATCATATCATGGGAAATGAGGACTCAGACAATTGGAGGTGGTCCCTACTCTATCTCTCTCTGGGGATGAATGCAGTTCATGTCAAGTGGGTGGTTGTCAAAAAACTACGAACACTGTGCAAAGAGATAGGATCATCAGTGCTTGTTCTGAAGTGGACGCAAGTTCACACTCAAACTGAGCTAAAAACAGTTATTTTTCAGCCTTGTTTCTCTATCTCCCACCGGAAATAAGTGACACACACACCTCATCAATCTACATTGAGCGCACAGGAGAGTAACCTTCTCCAGAGAGTTTTCAGGTTCTGCTTAGATATATTGGACCTTATTGGACTGAAGCTGAATGGCTTAACAAGGTGGTGAGACTGACCAAATACTTCCATCCGGATGTATCAACGCTTCCATGTAAACAGACACCAAGACTCCCTTTGTGGTAAGTCCTTTGTGTACCCTTGACAACATAAAAGTCAGCCTTCATTTCCAATTCAAATTGGGCCGCGCGTGGAAGACTCATAAAGCAACATTCTCCATCACCTCTGTCCTTTGTCCAGGAATTATGAACTCTGCACTTAATAACTTTTACCTATATGGAAACTCTCGAGGACAAAAGGTTTTGGAGGCAAAAGTTTTTTTTCGGTAAAACTGTGAAAAGTTTAGAAATGTATGGCTGCATTTCGCCTTTTCCATTGTTTAATTTTATACTTTTGGTTTTAGCCAAAACTGGAGAACGGGACTGCCTATATGGTCTTTCGCTTCTTTTTGTTAATCTTTTGTTCTTTTCATGGAAAGTTCCCACCAGATCCACAATTGATAAAATGTTTGAGCATGCATGCGAATTTGTAATTTCCTGTTCCACCCAGCCCTCATTAGTCACCACTATTCAAATTTTATGAATAGCCTTTAGTAAGTGCATTTAAGAAGAGGACGGAAGTGGAGCAATTAGCTCCTTACCTTGGGCCATTCATTTGCCAATCATCAGCCTTACAGAAAATGTGTCCCTTCTCAGTCCCACTTTCAAGTCGTGAAGCACGTTGCCATTGAACTCATTTCCCTCATTGGCTCTGCGCATGTGGAGTTGGTTCCACTCTGTCAAGCAGAACAGATCCTTGAGGATGGTGCCTTATCACAATCACCGTTGGGTAAAGGTGATACAAGACTGATATGGGAAGCAACAGTTACCTTTGGCAATAACCAAACTTCCAGATCAATTCACACACGCAAAGGATAAATAAAATCACGCAAGGGTTTGAGTTTAGAAATAAAAGCAATTAGAAGCAGATTCCCTTTTTCTTTACACTTGTAATTTTTAGCTGGACATTTCCCGTGTGATTAGCAGTGTAGCTGAGGTACTTTGTAAACATTGAGTGCAGAAAACCTGTTTATTACATAATGAGGACAGGGAAGAAGTCTAGTGCAGGCGTTATCTCTGCATCGTGTCCATTTCAAGTTTGCAATGGTTATTAACACACTCAAAATGCCCTACTTTGTTCCCTCTAGACAAAAAAAAGTAAAGCGTCCGAATGGATTTATCATTTCCGGGCTTTCACATTTTTTCTTGACGTCTGTGCATCTACATGAACAAGATCAAGACCAATTTGTAGTGCAATTGTTCATCCTTTCCTTTGTCTTTTGGGACTAATGACTCTTGTTTTTTTTTCATATTTGCAGATCCTTGTTAAAGGGAAATGAATTCTGAATGTTGGACAAAGGGCATTGGCTCCCAGCCACTGCCGCTACTCTTGAGCATCCTCCTCTTGTCCTCCCTGGTGGAACCTTCCCCGAAGATTCAGAGTAAATGTCACCACTAATTATTTGTTATGGGCTGCATAAGGTGGAGTGTCAGGTGCTCTGTAATAATCAGACTCATGTGAACCCATCCACACAAATTAAACTCCCATTCCCACTCCCTCCTTTGTTAAAGAAGTCTCTGGAGCTTTAAATTTACCACTTAAACTAACTCTCGTAAGAGCAGAGAGCTCTTGAGCGTGTTGTAAAATCTAATTTGTAATGACTTTCGCAGGTGTAGATGGGCTTGAGGGAGAAGCTGGATTCCGAATGGCATCCTTGCACTGGAAATATTCACCAAAGTCACCGCTCTCCTTCAGGGTCAGATACTGCGAGATTCATAAATGGGGACTCCACAGGTGTCGCTTTCAGGTAATAATTAATATATGTGTGGGTGTGGGGATTATGATGAGGTCAATGCCCTCATAAGCTTAAGCCTTATACAGCCCACCATGGAGGTAAATTGGCACTTCCGGTTCATCTGGAGTGACAAATGACACCCAGGACTTGGTTTGCATACAAAGGAACTACGTGGTCAGATTCTGTTATGCTCTGATGACTAATGTAGGAACGTAGGAATGAGGCATAGTCCAATTCCTCATCCTTCTGCAAAAGGGATGAGGAATTGGGTCTATTTTTATGATTTATTTTCCGTGACTTTGGAATTGATTTTAATCAAAACCCTTTTTATTCACTGCTTTATAATTTAAGTAATCCATTTCGCCATCATTGCAAACTCACGCTTCGTTACGAACTCGAATTTGGAGCAAGATGAAGCTGCCAAATATTGCCGCTATTCAAACAAAGTTTATAATTGGCATCCAGCGTTGCGGAAAACAGCAAATTCCAGCCCCCATATTTTTCCATATCCAGCGGAAAAGCATTGCATGAATTATACTTTAAGATGAGCTCATGTATGAGGATATTGAAACTACAAAGAGTGACATATTGTTCTTCTTTGGCAGAAAGAGTAGGAAAACAAGCTTTCTCTTAAGTAATACCCACATTCGTTTCTTTGTCTGATAGTATATAGTAAACAAACTTCTGTAATTGACTCATCCTCATCAGAATTCACATTAGAAAACCTTTCAAGTGAGGAAAGTGTCAACATTTGTGATTGACAGGGTTCGACCAAGTCCATTAAGAAACCACAACAACCAAATTCTAGATTACTTGGATGCATAAACACATTAAAGGAAGGGAACTCCACTTTGGCATATGAAGTGTTCCATTCCATCAGAAAATAGAGAGAGTAGGAAAATTTTGGATTTTTTACGATCCCTGAGCAAGAGCATTAGCCTAATAAAATATCCCCGATGAAAATACACTAAAGTGCAGTAATAAAAACTGTAAAGTTCTATGCATAAGTTCATAAATGTCATTTTTCATTCTTTACAAGACTTTGAAATAGAAAGACTTTGAGAAGAATGGGAGCAATGAGGGTTGGATGTTGGAAGTATTATTGTTAATATTCGAATCCGATTTCTTCATATATGATTGCATTACAAAGGGACTATTGGAAACATCAGGAACATTTGGCCTGGAGCATCTGTGACTCCATGACTGCCCAAAATCCAATTACACTGTCGATCCTAACATAAGATCCCACGCTTTCACAAGATCACAACTTTCCACCAAAGGGCAACCAAAATGGAACTTTCTCCAAATATAGAACAGGAGGTGCTTTTGGCCTTCCTGCTACGACCTATTCTATAAGTATCACACACACGCTACTCTTTTCATCAAAGGAAACGGGACCTTTTATTCACTCTAAGATTTACTCAAGTCCCTTAAGGCAATTAACCCACCTGCTCAATATTGGAAACAACCGCAAAAAACATATTGGAACTTTGGAAGAACACTTTGGAAGAAAATGGGAAAATTTGAACTTTGAACTATGTTTATAACTACACTTTTTGTCCAATTGGAAATGGAACTATTTTTTTTTCTTTTTTTTTTTTTTTTGCAAATCTTCCACATGTTAGGCAAGAATCACAAATTCCAACATGAATTTGGAGTACTTTCAGGTTTGTAAAGGTTAAAAGAAGCATAAAAGTCTCTAAACTTATATTGTGAGTGCACTGTTCCTTCTAACTTGTACTATTTCTAAAGTTCAAGATGAACAATTGGTGATGTTGAAGAGAATAAAAGTGGATGCAAACGACCTTTTGCAATTTAATCAAGTTGAAAGATTCTATTGTTAAGCCTGTCCTAAACTGTAAAGAGAGAGACACATGAGTGAAAGTGTAGTGAAAGTGTCCTTTCACTCTGAATTCTCTCCTTGTCCATTTCCATTTGTAGATTGATCTTCTAAAGTGATTGTTGTCAGTGATATTTGGAATTGGTTTCAGGTGACAGAACCCACTTTCCGATCTGGACGAGAGCATAGCAGTTCTAGTGACATGACTGTCCAAATCGGTGGTCTCCGGATGGCTACAAACTACTCTTTCCAAGTGATCCCACAAGACACGCAACTCAAATCAGGACACCCAGCACAAATCGCACTTCAAACAAAAGGATGTAAGTCTTACACTTTAAAAATGGTGTAACTATCCTATCATCTCGAGTGGTGCAGGTGTCTGACAGACTGCTTACAGAAGGAAGTTAATAATGCAAATTGGTTTCTGGAAGAAGAGACAAAGGTTTTGTTCAAAGGAACATGAATATGGCACTGGCTGGATGAAATGTTCTTTTGTAAAATCACCAGTGTGAAACCTTATGAGGACTTTCACTGGAACTTATTCCCCCAGAGGAAGTCACAAAGCCAAGAAAATACTTCCTCTCTCTATTTATTTTTACTCTGAGTAGTTCCCACAATGTTTTGGACTAAAAGAGTGAAGGTGTTTGCGGTTGGGTTCACTGTGAAAGGATCTTAAGCTGAAAATGCAGCTGCATATAAAACCCCATGACACACGTGAATCACCGAAACTTAATTTTCTCTAAAGAAAGTCTTCCTCCTTCCCATTGGACCACCCACACCTACATTCATTTCAATTCTAATGGCTCCTTTCCTGGATTTTTTTAGTTTCAGCACGAGCGACAAAGTGCTTGGCAGATTCGAGTGAAGTAGCAGTGGAAACAGGACCGTTCTTTGCCGGTCGCATTTCCGTCGATGAGTCTGAACGTCCAGGCTGCTTCGTCGTTGGGGATCCAATGAGGTGAGACTGCGGCAGTGCGGAAACGTCGTTACTGCGGTTACTGCGTCTTAATTCCCATCCCGTGATCAATGCATTCCTCTGTTTATGTACAAAGTCTAACGCGTAGACCACCGAGAACTTTACGATGAGAAATTCACACAAATCCACAAGACAAAGTGTGCAAACGGTGAAACTTTCTCTAGTGACTCCACATTGTTTGAAAATTTCTATGAGAATGGATTCCAACGTTTTATTTTTATTGTCATTTTCAGCCCACAGACGGAATACATGTTAAGTATTCGTCACGGCGAATGCGGGAGTGTTGTGAATGGATCCAGGGTCTCTTCGGTGATCCTTGTCCAAGAAAATCTGCCAATTCTCACCCACAGCACTCGCAAGTTCCTCGTCCTTTGCTCCTTTTCCCCAGATTCATTCACAGTTACAACAGGGTAAGCGATCCAAAATCCAAACTGTTCGTTTAGAATTGAAATATTTTCATCCAGGATTGTAAATTTTGGGTTTTATTGACGTTCTGGTCGTATTAACGTCCTGGCCATTAAATGAAAGTCGTTTCATTTAATTCCGTCAGGATTAAACATTTATGAAGTTGGATAAAACACCTTTCATGTGGTTTTGGAGAACTTTTTGGCACCGCTTTTACGCCTCCATTAGTCACAGAAGCTGAGTGAAAGTTTTGTAACCAAAGGTAGGCGGTTTTTGTTTTCATCCCTTGGATAAACGCGCATCTTCCGTCCATAAAAACTTTTGCATTTGTTTTATATGGAGAGTCGTGAGAGAATGGAATTAGACGAAACCAGAGAGACTCAACCGCAACTGAGCATCAGAAGGAACATTTTTATTTCCACACGGATGCATTTGATTAGAAAATTTTCCATGTTGAGATGAGAGTGTAATTCCATATTCAGAATCAATATTTTACGAAAGGCTGCACATAGGGACTCTCGGGAATTACAAGGAAGGAACGTTCCACCTGGCCACACGCCCAGACAGGCAAAAATCATCTCTCACTTGTCGGAATTAATTAGGGACAGCCACACAACTGATGATGATATGACATGTGCTTCTGACTGCGCATGTCTTTCATCCCTTCAGTACAAGATGATAGTCTGTGGAATTACAGGTTAGGTTCAGTAATTACGGTCATCGGGGTATTTGCGTGAGAGAAATATCAAAAGGAAAGTCTGAAAACTATTCGTTTTAAAATGATTTTGAGTGTGATTTGATAGTGTTTGTGGTCATGTGTGGTTATTCAGATGACCGTGATGCACGTAGTTGCCATTTAATTCTGGCACACCTCCACGCTCCAATGAAGTGATAAGCAAACACACAACAAGAGTCACTTGCAAGGGGAGGGACTGTTTGAATAAGAAAAATATACTTTCTCTAGTGTGTAATTTAGACCAGGTTCTTGTAAAAAAAAACCTTATCTCAACGAGTGAGAAATTGTAGGTTTTCCGTAGCTGTCTTGGAATGCGATATGCGGAAATTACTTTCTCCTAGGGGGAATTTGTTTAAGGGAAAGGTGTGTCTTACTTCCGGCAGAAAGGCTGAATTGGAATTGAATGAATGCAGTGCTAAAAAGTTTGTTCTTTCACCGGAAGTGAAGTGAAGTTAGTAATAGAAGGATTGGAAGTATTACGGGATGATGCACTTATTATCAACTAAAAACGACCTGATTTAGATTCACATTTCAATGTTCAGGAATTGAACCAATTTCCTGTTCCATCTTCCGTTCTATAAGCTTTCCTTTCTCGGGGGCGTGAGCCAAGCTTTCTTTTTATACTAAAGCGTGTCTGCCATTCAGACGAAAGCAATTTTGCTCATTGGAATTATTCTGCTATTACCAAATGGGGGTAATTTGGTTCCATTGAATGGAACTCATTGAATTTGGCACAAACAGTAGAATTCAAAGATGATTTGTAGAATCAACTAAGCATGAAGATGTGACACTGAATGCATCTCTAAAAAAAATATTTTTTTGTGAATTTCAGAGTGAGTCTCCCCCGTGACCCGAGTCTGGCCAAGGCCCTTGACTTTGGTGGCCTAATTCGTCTTTCTACGCAAGGGACGAACATCCTGATTGGATCCAAGGACAAACAACGTAGGGGAAACAAGGAAAAGTTGAAGCCATTTCCACCTCCAGTTGACTCTGAATTCAAAGGGAACTCTGTCTCTGGGATAATCCTTTCGGAATCGACTGAAGTGACACAGTCAAGACGCCAAGGCCGTGGCTTTCTCCACAACTCTGCAGCTGAACTTCCATCTGCATCTGCAGCAATCCAGCCAGAACAGGGACATAGCCGGAGGTCCGGAAGTTGGGAAGGGTTCCTGATGCTTGGGCTTGTAGGAGTTGGCCTCGTAGGGACAGTTTCATCTCTAATTTGGTTCGTCCAGTCATACGGAGAGGGGAAAGGGACAGGGAGCGATGGGAGTGAAACAGACACTGAAGAAGGACCACCATCCCTTGGTTCTCTTGACGATCGAAATCCACGTAGTCTTGACACCAGATCAGAACTAGAAGTGGAGGTTGACTTTGAATTCTCGGAAGAGAGGAATGGAAGTATCCTTGGTGGGGCTAATGCCAAAGTGAATCCTCCAAATGTTAATCTCCAATTGGATCAAAGTTGGAGGGATAATCCTTCTGTTTCCATTGTATAAGGTTCCCCCCAAAGGTTCCATGGAGCTAATAACTTCCTAATCAGAGACCCTCTGGATAACAAAGGATAACTCTTCCGTTAATTAATAGAAAACCACAATCTTCTGCGTATGGATTAACTTTGTTATTCCGGAGGATAAGCTCGTGTCTCTGAGTTTGATTTAATTCCAACAGTATTAATTACAACCAACCATAAATTATAAAATAAACGACCAAGGATTTTGAGTTATGGAAAAGAGCTCGAGCGTGGAGGATGGAGAATCAATTTCAAATTTATGTCTCTTTTACTTCCATATTTCATAAAAATGTTTCTTGCATGAACACATATTTGACGTTGTTTCCATTTTTGCAAGGACTTTTATCCTAAATTTTCAAAGTGTGTTCATATCCACATCCCATCATTCTTTCCTTGCAGCCTCAAACTTTTGTTCTTTTGATCTAAAAGACAAACAAAGGCTTAATTGAAGAATCCATCAAACATTAGACTAAAAAGATGTCAAAAGAAGTGCACAACTTTTGCAATGGAGAGTCATGCGTAATTCCATCTGAAGTTTGTACCAAAAAAGTGCCAGGTTTTTTCCAGAGTTATGGCAGTCAAGCTCATGTGGCATTGAAAATAAATTTTGTATATACGACTTCCTTGCTCTAATGGGATACTTATGGACCTGCATGAGAGCCAAAACGTCAACAACATTCAGACGCTGATGAGCATCTTGCAAAGGATGAATTGGCAGGAAACTTGAATAAAATGGTAATCAAGTGAAAAGTGATTATGGAAAGATGTCCACCCACGCAACTAGGGAAGAGTAAACCCCCATCCAATTAAGCACAAGGGTGTCAACTGACGAGTCCAATTTCATTCATCCAAGTGTTTTCTACTTTGAAGAAAAGCTTCCAAGGAATGAAAACTACAGGGCTCTAGGTAACGGGAATTTCAATGATGAAGTCACCGTCTCATCCTATTTCATTTCTAATGAAAAGGATTCAAAAATTTGAACAAAATGAAAAATTCAGTGACCTTCATCTTTTCTTTCCATTCCAGGAAAATGGTTATTTTAGTGACTTATAAAAGCAAAGAATTTAATGACTAATTATTGACAGGTAAAACGTGGAAGTGCATGTGTTTGTATGGAACTGAAACAAAGGAGAAGGAAATTTTATTTACCTAATAATAAAGTTTCCTCATAATTCCTTTATCTTTCAAACTAATTACTGAATTCGCGTTGTTCAAGTGTCCTGGCGTAGATAATTTTATTGAATCGGATTCAAATCAGTTGCAAGACACATTCCCCAGCCAAATTCCAATAACTTTTATTTCAATTGTGAATAATAAGGCATTGCATTGGTAGAATAATAAGGCATTGCATTGGTACTAATTTGCATTTAATAACCCCGCACTTACTCCGAGTTTTGTCTTTCTGAGTTTTTGAACCCATTTTGACTCTTATTTTTGCTTTTATTGTGTAATTCGTTGCTACAACTTAAAACCAATTCCAACATACATACTGCTACAAACTACAAAGCTGTAAACTGAGAAGACGAAGTTTACAAAAATGATTCCCTGATACTCACATATTCCCGCACACTAATGACACTAGTGTCACTTACTTCTGATATCTAAATGTAAGGATTAAATTCAATGCCGAATTAATAACCACATCTCCAAAAACTTGGAGATAGAAGCTCCGACTTGTAATGCTAAAGTGCTTCCCAATGCAAATGGCCGCACTGGTTTCCGTGACCTCCAGAACTTCCTGTCATCTTTAATGCATCTGTTGATCCTTGATTTTAAAAAGTTACTTGAACTTGTGGTTAGGTTGACACAAGCCTGATAGCCGAATGCAGATGGGACGGCAGTAGCACTGATTGAGTGCAACTACAAGGTCCAGTAGGAGGAATAAGTTGAGTTTAATGTTGTGATGGACGATTGCATAGAGTAGAGTTATCATGGAGGCTGCACCAATGTAGTACACCAAGGCAGTCCAAGGGCTCAAGACTTCAACCGCGTGACCCAAGGCCAACAATATTCCAGAATAGTCCAACTCCAGACTACGGCAACGAGTGATGGACCTAATGCAAAAGAAAATCCAGACTCTCTCCAACTCAGAATGTTTAAACTTACAACATTCTTTTCAAGAGACCAACTTGGATGAATAGATCCATCAACACAATAATTGCAACTGTAATCAAAGACCATGCGCAGTGCCCAAGAGCGGTTCCAAAGAAAAGTGAGATCCCTGTATTTCCTAAAATTGACAAAGTACGAAATGGAACTAATGCAGGATGCAATTCAAACTGAATCACACAAAATGTAGCCATGTAAAGTAGGATAGGAATAACACAGCCAGTAAGGGTCAGAATAAGAAATACAATTGTCGAATCGTCGTCCAGCCAATCAGAAAGTTGATGCTTTTGAACTAAAAATAGGATCAATTATTCTTAAGCTTTATCTAATAACAATCATTTTTATTTTTATCTTTCAAATACTTACTGGTCATGTTCACATGGTTCATGAACCGGTATTGTGTGATTGCCAGCTTTTTGGAATGAGTGAATACGTAGATTTGTGACATGTAACCAAATACGATTCCAGATATCATTGAAGTGGTGAGTAACTTGTTCGGGGTGTCCATGGCATCTGAAATTAATGGCAGTAGCAACGCCCCAAGGATCAGAGTATTCGTTAGCACTGCCAAAATTGAAATGAAGCTGCAAAGACGCTCATTCTTTTTCCTATGGACTAGGAAATAAGTGCCTTCCTCGAGGTCGAAAGGTGTAATTTTGAGTATCGAACAAATTCGAAAAGAAAGGGACACGAATGCAATGGATTCCTCTGAAAGCAACATCTTCTGCTACGTCCAAGGGACAATGATGAAAGTAGTCAAACAGGAAGAAATTCTTGCAGAAAGAACAAGGAATGTTCTTTCCAATGTTCAAATTCTTGTTTCGTAAATAGATTATTGCCTCGTGGAAGGGTCCGAGCTATTATAGCTACAGTGGGCATCTAGGGACCCACCGAAAATTAGAAAACATGGAAATTTTTTCAATTATGCTGAAAGTTAAATCCTGTTTCACTTAGGAAATTGCATTTGCTCGTTGCTAAATTCAATTGTGACTCATGAATTTCTCATATTCTAAAAGAGGCTTGATATCAGTGACTACTATCAGTTATATGAATAAAATCTTCCTGTTTAGTTGATATGTCGGAGCATGCTTATGCATGGCCGTGCTGGAACAATAGCTAAACATAATAAACCGTGGTAACCCGGGTATAACAAAGTAGCGGAGTTTACGTAGTGTTTTAGACTTTAAAGTATATTATAGTAGCTTTGGAGTAATGTACAGGTCCATGTGAGGTCATTCAGTCAATTTTATAAAGGAATTACAGAAAAAAAGTTGACAAAAAAGTATTAACTGAAGTCAAAACACACAAGCAAAACGGATGTTTTTAACCGGAAGGAGGTCACTTCTGGTCAATGTAAATACGGCCTTTCTATATGGGATCATGAGGAACTCATAACCGAAAACAGATTTGAAATCTGTGCAGTAGTTCCTGAGTAATTGAAGGACGATAGACAGACTACAGACAGGACAAACGGAATTCCGCTAAATAAACAGCAGTTCTTTTATCCTGAAGATCCCAATAAAATAACCGGAATTTTGAGAATGTTTTATACACCGAGTGAGAGGATCGGAAGATGAGAAAACATCTCCTGTTCCGTGTCTGTCAGGGAGTAATGGGAGGTCAAACTTGTTTTCGCTTAATGCTGAAGAGTTGAATCAAGTTTATCATCCTGACCCAGCAATCTCTCGCATTGGCCAACTCTTTTTTCTTTGACAAAATTTTAGCATAAGACGCGTAATTCAAACGAGTAGAGACAGACGGATTGAACCCTCAGTACAATTCTGGTCGTCATGCTACTCGCTGCCATCCTTATCATACTCATCCTCTGTCTCTTCTATTTCAAACCTACAAAGAAGTACAAACTACCACCAGGTGAGACAATCCTAACGCACTGTACATCCACTAAGCCTTAGCTACCCTGGAGGTCAGTTTATGCCTCGAGATTTTACTCCTACTGGACTACTGGTCTTAAACAATCTCGGTGATTTTCCCAGGGTGAGAGAAGCCGGTATCCTCTGCCACAACTCCAAGGAATCCACCATTGCATATGCATAGGTTTGTCTTAGTCAGTTGGGGTAGGGACAGAGGCGGCGGCGTCTAGCAAAGTCTCCCTAACAAATACAAGACAAATAAGTCCCAAAGATGAGGACGTTTAATGTCGACTATGATGAAGAAGATTCTGATTTGCGCAAACGCGGAAGTACAATATTGGTGCTCATAATGATCGTGAAATGGGTTGTTCATTTTGCTGGAAAAGATGTTTATTATAATTTTGAATTGCAGGTCCATGGAACTACCCATTTGTTGGTTCAATCTTCTCCCTTGGCCCAAAGCCTTACGTCACTTTTCACAAGTGGACATCCAAGTATGGCCCCCTCATACGCACAAAGTTTGGACACACAGAGTAAGTGTGACTTCCAAACAAAGCCATTTTTGACTGCCAATTGACTTTGCAGAGTTCTTGTGATTGATGACCCCAAGTTGGTGCGTGAGGCCTTCAGCCAGACGTCCTTCACTGGACGACCAGACAACAAAGTGTTTGGGAGACTGACGGAAGGGAAGCACGGTGAGTCATTTTCTACGGTATCGTTTGCTCATCTGACACTGACCTTGTTCTCCTCCAGGTGTCACTAACTTAAACGGAGCAGAGTGGATTGGTAGGAATTATTCAACGATGCAAATCCACTTTTAGAAGACTCTTTCATATTGAATAGAGCAACGGCGTTTTGTGATGAAGACACTCAAGGACTTTGGCTTTGGGAAGCAGTCTATGGAAAGTTTCATTCTGGAGGAAGTCGAGGAGTTCCTGAGCTGGATGAAGAGCAACGAAGGGATCCCCACAGCCATCGACCAAAGGTTCGTCATTGCTACAGTCAACTCACTCTGGAAACTTCTTTCTGGCAAAAGGGATCCACAGGACAACCCCTCCCACAACGAGTTCAATCAAACAGCTGCGTAAGTCAGTGTGTAAACACTGAATGAATGAATTTATCATGCCGTAGGATTATTCTCATCATTCCAAATATGTTTCATTGCAGAGACTTTAATCGCTTTCTTGAACCGAGTGGAGTATTTCTTGTATTTCCTTTCCTCGTAAAGCTCCTTCCAAACCACTGTGTGAAGTCCTGGAAGAGGTTGTTTGAGGCTGCGAAGCCCTTTACAAAGCGATTGACAGACCCAGTGGACGAACACATCCAGAACCCTTTTGAAGCTCAGCCTAGAGACTTCATCGACGCCTACTTGGCGGAGGTGTGGAAAACGACGGACGTCACTTCCAGCTTCTACGGGGAACGAGGAAGTAACAACTCCCTCTTATAGCAGCAAAGACATGCAACAACATGTTATTGATTTTCAGTCCAGTCGTTAAAGGCAGTGGTGAGTGACTTGTACGGAGCGGGACAAGCAACTACTTCATCTGTCCTCACTTGGGCTGTGCTTTACCTCGTCAGTTTCCCCGAGACACAGAGGAAGCTCCAAAGAGAATTGGACAAAGTCCTTGGAAACAGACTGCCCTCTCTGGCGGACAAAGCAAAGTAGAATAAAAGCAATACATTCTGTGTGGGCTAAATTGTTTTTTTCATTTTTAGTCTGCCATACACTGAGGCCCTTATTTTGGAGATCCTCCGTTGTGCAACAATCACGCCCATGGGTGTGTTCCATGAAACATTGGAAGACACGAAGCTAGATGGATACGACGTGAAGAAAGGGACACTTGTGTTAGCCAACATGTACGGAGCTCATCACTCTACCGCCATCTGGGGAGACCCACACAACTTCCGACCAGAGAGGTTTCTCAACCAGGATGGGAATGAAGTGAGAAAGCCTGAAGAACTGACTCCCTTTGGGGTAGGGAAGAGGCAATGCTTGGGGGAGGTTCTCGGGAGGGGAAATGTCTTTCTCTTCCTTACTTCGATTTTCCAGAGGTTTGAACTGGAGTTGGACCCAAGTCAGCCAATCCCTTCACTCGAAGGAGAACCAGGTTTCTTCAGAGATCCTCAGAAATACTTTGTCATCATCAAGGAAAGGACTTAAGGGTAGTTTTGGGAGTGGTGAGGTAGGGTATAACAAATTCAAAACTTCGTTTCAAAGTCAAAATTCAAAAAAAAATATAAATTCAGAGTCAACATTCTGTTTACTACAAATCTTAGGACCATATTCTTACGCATACTCTAATAAACCGTTCTAAACGGGTGTAATGAAGTAGGGCATGCCTAACACTTTTCCGAAGCTATATAAACTAACCTCCTTAATTGAATAGAAACAAGTGCAGTTACATTAGAACAATATGGACTGATTAACGCTGCTTGCTAAACGTAAAATTACATTTACACACTCCATTTACATTAATTTTTTGTCCTACTAATCGACAATGTCTATGAATCTTAATTAATATTTGTGAGTATGAGACTAATTGTGTTGTTGAGGACTGCTGCTATTATCTTTGGTGGAACTCCACAGTCTATGTAGTACTGCTCCCCAGCATAGATGCGACATGGCCGGAGGGAAGCCCGGGTCTTCCCCATCAACAGTTCCCTAACGCCCCCATCTTTGTTCCTGGGTTTCCAGTGTCGTTCCAGCAGTTCCTTTGAGTCTTCATAGATCATGCCTCCCTTGGAGAAGACGTTGAGCATGATGTAGAGAATTCCTGAGCAGAAGATGCTCATCACAACAGACGTAGTTGTGAGTCTTCTGCGATGAATGACGACCCCTGCATAGCCAAAGCAACAGAGCCCTACAATCGCAAACTTGTGTGAGAGTATCACTTCGTTAAAGTAGTTGTGGAAAATTCGTGTTTGAATAGACAGTTGGCTGTAGAGGGCAAAGGATCTGAGCGTGGCTCCAAGTCTTTTGAGAATAGCGATGGATGTAGAGTAGATGTGGAGATGGACTATGATGAGGCCTGCATACATTGGCCACTTGCAAGTTCCTAGGACACATGTGTCCAGGAAGTAAGAAAAGACGAAAATATTAAGCACAATTGTAACCCAAATTTGCGGAAAATGGAAAGAAAGTGAGTTCCAGATTGATATCAAGATACCCATTTGTTCGTAGTACACGACTGGTAGGATGATTCCTGTTGCGCAGCCTACAAGTTCAATCAGACTGAAAAACCGGACCATAGGATCCATAGACTCTTTCTCTGACGGCAACAGGAATCCTACAAAGCATAATTAAGTAAGTAGAAGATGTATTTACATGCTTTTAATCTTACCTTGAATCGACCTGGCAAATTCTTCTGTGCTTTTTAGTAGCTCCCCCATGGTTCGACCCCTGGCGATGGTTATCAGATCTAAGGTAACGCTAAGTGCGATTCCGCTTTGGACAAACCAAAGTATGAGAAAGGAAGAGTAGTGGAAATGTGACGCCCATAACCTGACAGTGACGAGACCCAATGCACAGAAGAAGGCTCCAAAGAGTTCAAAGATTAAAACTGCCATTGACCCCAGTGCATAGGTTATTGACCTATCTACTCTTGAGATCAGGAGCCCTGTCTTGGGGCAAATGGATAAAATGATAGGGCACTGGAAGGTCAAGTGGCATCTCCTCATGTACTTATGCAAAAGAGAACTTGTTCCTTTCGAAAACATCATCCTAGATAGTCCTAGACTAAGAATAGGATTGACGTGGATTGCTAGAAGTTTAGACACTTTTGAATTATTCTGTAGCACTCTCTTAGTTCCACCTTTGCTCTTATGCCTCTTAAAAAGTACTCCCAGATAATATTTAATTTATGATGTGTCTTAATGTCAAGTTTTACTTTATAAGTAAGTCTCTTGTTCTTCTCTGAATTTATTATATTCCATTAGAAATATTGAAATGTCAAGACCTTAGACCAGAATAGACCATTTCATTAGTTAGTGACCTTGATTGGCTCTCCTGAACCAACAGTTTAGCACTCCAAATCACTTTAATGGAATTTGACTATTTTTGGAAGGTTTTGCAGCTATTGCCTAAGTCCGTCCCAGAGACTTTGTCTCTTGTCCAGAGGGGTTCTTGACCTATAAGTTTTCTTATTCTCCACATATGTCCACGTATGGGATCTGGAATTGACCTCTTCTTCACTCCCCATTCCTCCCCGGAGTGAAAGGCAGGGTTACTGCAAAGGAACCGGCAAGCCAATCCCTCAGGTGCCTCCTGGAATTAACTAAAGTTGTATCATACCGGAAGATCTCAGACCGGCTGTCACTGAGTTCCCATAGGACCATACGTGGCACAAAATTCCTCCCCTATCCCCATTGATGATTTCCTCATCAGAGTTTTGCAAAATTCCAACAAAGTGTCTTCAATCTTGAACTTTCTCTTCCAAATCCAAGGACTTGATCCTCATTGAACAGAATTTTGTTAGTCTTTCCTGTTACATATGTCATAAATTCTGTCCATTTTTTCCAGCATCAATAATAAATAGGTTTCAGCAGTATTTCAAACCACTTCTAAATCAAGTCTATGAAAAATGAACCTAAGATTTGACATTAGAAATAGAGTTTATTAGGTTAAAACCAAAATGAATGGAAGGAATTAGGATATAAAATATGAAATATAATCGCACTCCGAATAAGAAAATGACGTTCAAACAAATAACTAGGAATTAAAAATAAAGGTTTTAATCTCAACCACGACTACAGAGTAAAATCACTTTAAGTACATGTAGGATTATAGCTAACTTGGACAATGTCATCACCTGAATCAAAAGCGTTTCCAATCCCACCTCTACCTTTGAAAAGCGTGAGTGCTTTGGGGTTACGGGCATAGCACCTCGCAGAACAACATGAAGCTTCACCGTATGAGCCATCGCTAGATGGCCTTTCTCTTCCCCACTGGGAGCATGGAACATTGGCACCACGTTTCTATTAGACAGGAAATAATTAATTAATTCTTATTAATTAAAGCTTTCCTTTACGTAGCAGCAGAGGCCATTGTGACACTCGGATTGGCCAAAACATCCCTAGAAATTAAAATATAATTTGTCAAATGACTGAGGATGTAAAAAAAAACCTTACTTCACAGTGATTGTCACTTGAACAGGTCCTTACAGCACCACTCTTTATAAAAAATTAAGTTTTTAACCATTATATAATTTGAATAAAATACAAAAACACTTACGCAGACGCAGAAACCATCACTGTTACAGGCACTGTCCTTGCACTGGGTACTATTTCCTTTATCACAAAACGAACCAATATCCTGTGGAAGTGAACTTGTAAATACAAATTGTTGTAATTAAGGGTTATTTAGCTCACCCCTTTACCACAAACTCCACCTATGCATACACCTGAGCAGCATTCAAAACCAATAGAAGTGTCGGGTCTTAGCTTTGTCATTGAACACGATTCTCCAGTTTTCCTACAGTCACATCGTTTGAAAGCTCCGGTGCCAATACACCTGGCAGAGCAGCAGTCAGTATTGCTGTTACAGGCTTGAAAATGGCCCTATTTGTATAACAATTAGTTTTTATTTCAATTTTTTAAAGTTAAGACTTACGGAACATGCACATCCAATGTTCTCATTCTCCTCCTCAACTTGATTAATACAGTAGCCAGAACAGCACTCTTCGTGTATCCCACAATTTGAATACTTGATACTCTAAAAAACAACAAAATAAAAAGTAAAAATTCAATTAAACTAACCGAACTTACCGCACAAGCACATGTCCCAGAATTACAGATATTGCTCCCACAGTTTTGATTTATAAAACACGGTGTTGATCCTGCCTAGAAGACAAACAGTATGCAATAAACATTTAAAAAAAGGCTTTTGACAGTTGACCATTTACCCCTCTTGCGCAGAGACTTATGCCTCCAATCCAACCAAAACATACAGCAGACATACACTTGCTAGTTTCTTCTTGTGTACAAGCTTTACCAGTTTCGGCCAGATCATAAACCTTAAAAATCCCATTAGTTATTGGTATCTTATTAGGTTATTAGGTTATTAATAACAGTTATTAGTTCAAAATTACAGGAAGATGAGTGATAAAAAGTTGAAACTTGTTTCCAGCTACACAGTCTTGAAGGTCAACGTAGAGTGAGGATGGTACTCCGCCTGTTGCTGGTTGAGCCGTAAGACATTTAGAACTTACTTTGTTTATAATTTGAAAATTCCCGCTCTGTATAATAAAATGAATTAGGATAAAATTCTAATTTGGGATGTGGGATTTTACCAAGCTCCCGTCAGTGTACTTTATAATCCATCTTTGATTTTGACCAACACCCTGGACCCTGGATGGTCTTATATAAAGAGCGGGTCTCACACCGTTTGTACTGGCGGCGGCGTCAGTGTCGGTTCCAAGAAAATACTCATCCCATTTGGCCCAATTGTGAAGGGTAGTGTAGCCATCTTTAAAAAAATAATTTGGAAGACGGATCATCAAAAAAAAACGGAGAACAAGTCTTACACTTGTTCATAAAAAAGTTCCACTGAAGAACATTCCACTGTTGGTTGAGGTCGTCGAAGTTTAGCTCTGCAAACCCTAAAAGAACGGAAACGGAAGAATTAGAAACCCATTAAGTCAAAATGAAATTTGTCTAACCGATTCGTTTTCCGTCAGAGCCCGGAACATTTGTTAACGCCCCTTCCCCAAACCCAACGCTTTGGATAGAACCGTAAAATGAGCCTTCATTCCTTGGAAAGTGACGAATTTGAAACACTATATTAAACTCAAGAAATCCTGCGCAGAAACCAAGATGTAGACCACCAAGACTTGGAATGTAACGCATACAAAGGTTCAGTGGTGAGTTAAAGAGTTTAAACGAAATATAAGGACCTGCTCCCTGTTACAAAACAATTAATAAAAACGAAGTTTAGATGAAACTGCTATCTTACATAAGTCCCAAATATTATTTGCCATCGTTGATTTTGATCATAAGGATCGCATTCCTTGAGAACGATTCTGGTAAGTGGGAGTGGCAAAATCCCCAGCAAGGAGTCTGGAGCGACACATTTATTTGCTGCCATGAACATCATTGGCCCAGGGATACTTTCATAACCCTGTAAAACAAAATTAATATTGAATACGTAATGTACGTTTACAACCGTTTCTTTACCCTCCAGTTCAATACGTCCATCCAAAGATATGAGTTTTGAGTTACACAAGGGACTACATCAAATCCTGTATTAACTGCAGTTCCATTTCCAACAGGATGGAGGCAATTCCCGTTCCCATTTCCTACGCCAGGGGCTCCAACTGCCAGAAATCCCTTAGCATCCTGTCTTAAGATAAAATAAGTAAATAATTAATTTTCATTATGAGTTTTGAGTGTAGAAAACTCACGTAAAATGCAGCGTCAAAATTGGCTTGACAAACCACGGTAGTAATTTGGATTGAAGAAATAAGAAGCAAAGCAACGCTTTGCGTAAGGCTCAGCATTTTTATAAACTTAGGATTTTGTCTTGTTTCCTTGAAGTATAAATTGCTACTAAATTCTAAATTGGAAAGGACATTGGGCCTACGTCTCTGGAATCTTGCGTCAGCAGGCGATAAGAAGAGGAGGATCTTCTACCCTTTGCTTCGCAATATTGTAATCGCAAAACTTCGAAATCTTTCCCTCTGCTTCAAAAGTTTGCTCAAAAGTTAACCTGTTGCTAGTTTTTTTTTTAATTTTGAATCTTTTGCCTAGGTGTGTTGATGATGTAGGGTGAAATAAGATTAAATTCTTTTAAAATTCAAAGACTACAACAAAATATACTTTTAACTCTCAGGCGATGAAACACTTTGCGGAACTGAAATTGTTTTACATTCTGCAATTCAACCAACGATCTCATATTGAAATTCGCAAGGTCAAAGCTGTTGCGGAGTTTGAACCCGGTAGAACTCTGTATAAGTAAAGTCCTTTCATCCCTACTGAGCATATTCCGGGGTTAAGGGTCAAAGCCCTTTTCCCATTTTATAGATTTAGTTGACGCAAGAGAGGAGATTTAGTTTCAATGAATAATGTGATAAGCGCATTTGAATTATGATAAATATGATGTCACCTTTTCCTGTTTGGAGTTAAACACAAGTCTCAAGTTCAATCCCAACCTTCTTTTTTGTAACCTTTTGCACATTTTATCCTTCAAAGTTGAGCAAGTTCATAAGTTTAATCAGTTGCGAAAGAGTTAATTTTATTAGAGGGAATTTATTATGAACTCATGTTGCAGGTTAGAGGCAGTTGAGAAAAGACTTGATTCCTGTAAGAGTTAAACTGAAATTACATTTCCAGTAAAACATAATTTATAATGAAGGGACTCCTTTTCCTGCTTGGATTCTTCATCCATACTTCCGTAAGTTTTAAATTTTTTATGCGATACACACAATGCTTTACGAATTTAATTTTTTGAAAATAGGAAGGTAAAGGGTTGCTAAAGAATTATCAATTGAACAAATGCCTCCATGCTCTTGGTAATTCTCAAAGTGTCGGAGCCCAGTTGGAACTGGTTGACTGCGACATCTACAATAATCTCCAGTGGATGAATATTGAGAACTGGAAGGTAAGGTTCAATTCAAAGTTATTTAGAAAATCATTCAAAAAAACATATTTTAGTTTTATGGTGACGTGCCAGGGACACTACAATTTGATGTGTCCGGCCTATTCCTGAATACTGAAACCACTGGAACGGATAATGGAGTTCGGGTGATACAATCTGAGAGCAGTGTCAGCACACAAGAGTTCCGAATAATCAATGGAGCCTATGTAAGTAAGTTCAAAATTCCCTGTATTACATATTTAATTTTTAATTCCAGACAGGGACATTTGAGCTGAAACATGAAGCATCAGGGAGATGTTTAACTGCTGAAGCTGGAGGCGCATATATGGATATTTGGGACTGTAGTCCTATAGCCAACGCGCCTCATCAGTTCTGGTACATTCTTCAATTTCCAAGAGTAAGTCGCCCCCTCTACAACATCCTTCTAAAATAAAAATAAAATTGTTCTTTACTACAGCTTGATGCTTTTGGATTTGGATATTTGCAAAGTGTCAGGTATGGAACGTTCCTAACTGCTCGAGATGGAAGTCAAGGACAAAAAATAGGTACGTTGATCAATTACAAAATGATTCCACTTTTAATTAAACACTTTTTTAAGAACTGAAAGGGTTTGATCGAAATGATAAGAATGCATTGTGGAATGTGATCAATTGGGAACATTACGACTGGAGGAATTACGGAGTCACAATTACAAACATCAACTTACCTGGATTTGTTTTAAGTACAAAGAGTGCTACCGACGTAGGGAACGAGGCATCTGTTGAAATGCATTGGCACGATAACACCGCCGATACACCACTCTATCAATACTGGTTCATAAGCTTTGTTGACGGAACAATCGTAAGTAAATGTAAATTATTGAGTGGGCAGGTTTAATTGTATGTTTCGTAGGACGGAAGGTTGGAAATTAAAAACGGGGAAAGTGACCGGTGTTTAACGTTAGAGGGTCTTGGCTCTGCTCCAATTGGCTCTGTAGGAGGATACGTTGACATATACGACTGTGGAGGAGCTGACCATCAGTACTGGAAGAGGGTTATACCGGTAAAGCACAATGAAAAATATTTTGTCTAGCTTACAACGTTTTTTAAGGTTTTCTTAACGTTTTCTTAAGGTACGCGGACAAGTTCAAGCTTCAAAACCTTGTGTCGGTGATAACGACTGTTTATCCGGAACCTGCTCGTCAGGCGTTTGCAATCAAGGAGTAAGTTTTTAACACAAACTTTTGTGCCAATAACACCAATTTTTTCACCACAGGGTACTGGGAAGGGATGCTTGCAAAATTCCGATTGTACATCAGGGGCTTGTGAAACTGGTTCATGTATTTGTTCCGTAAGGATTCATTAGATTCATAGATCAAGTTCATGAATTGGTCATTACTTGTAACTCTTTTGAACAGGCATACACTGGCGGTGCTTGTGTAGCAGACTCGGACTGCTGCTCTGGAAATTGTGTCAACAGTGTCTGCGCATGCTCAGTATGTTCCTTTTGTAAGCAATTTAGCACTGGATTTCTAATCTAGTTTTTACTTAGGCAATGGATATGCGATGTTCAAACGACGCAAACTGCTGCGGTGGAAAATGTGCAGACTCACTAGATTCTAAAACATGTCAATGCAAAGTAAGAATTCCCTTTCCTCAAACATTTCATAATTTTCCAATTTATTTAAGAATTACGGAGAACCGTGTTCAAATACACCGCTCAACGGTATGCCAATTGGATACGAGTGCTGCTCTCGGAATTGTTACAACGGAGCATGCGCCAAAGCTGTAATTTTTATTATTAATTGTTTCTAAACTATTTATGAACTTTGTTGGTTGAAAAATTTCAGGATTTGGGTCAAACTTGCAAGCCTTTGAATAACACCCAATGCCTCAGTGGGCTTTGCAATTTGAATGGAATTTGCACAACTGTAAATCATTAGTTTTGCCCTTTTTTAATTAAATATTATTTAATATTATTCAAATGAATTACAGACTGCACCATCCAGTTGTACGTCTGACGACGCATGTGTCGCAAAATCCGGTCCAAATTTTGTTTGTAGAGAAAAGCAATGTTGCCTTGTAATTTTACATGATTATTCACTAAAATCCATTTTGAATTACATTAATTATTTTGTTTAGGATACTGGCTCCCCAGTTACATGCCGCAGTGAAGGAACTCAAATACCAAGCTCATCTGGTGGTTTCCTGAATACACTTTGCTGCTCTCTAAGATGTTACAAACGAGGAAGGGATTGTCCATTGTGGTTCCCTAATCCTAAAACTTGTCCATTTGATGGCCCTTCCTGTGCGTAAATATAATCTGCCAGAACCTGGATTTTGCTGGATTGCATTTAACAAACCTTTTTCCAAGGTATTTGCTAAATGTAATCGAAATAATCTGTATGAAATTGGTAGATGTGACAGATTAGAAACCCTTTTGCAACATTTGTTGTCAGAATAACTAAAACTTAATAGGAATTCATAATTGAAGTAAATCCAGTCCAAATTATTGTACAGTGCGGATCATATGTCTGCGGCTAAAATTTTAAAGAGGCGGTTAGTTTCCGCACCCTTCCCCCAATGTACTCATAAATCAATAAATGTATTGAGATACAGGTAGAAAGAAACCCATCCATTACTTGTTTGCTTCAGATATCTAAAAAAAAGCAATTGCATCAGGCGTGTATACTGTTTGCTTAGCTTGAATGAAGTCTTCATTAGTTCACGGTTTTTGTAATTGATTGCTTCTTAAAAAATCAAAACTTCATATGCCCATTTCACCTTGTGGAATTAATTGGATAAGACTGTGCTCTTCATTCACCAGACACGCGATCAGGTTTCATGGGTGAGACCGGTTATTCATTTTTTATTTTACTACAGTCGCAATAGAATTTGCATTTCGAGGAAAGTGGAATGCATAAATTTGGCAAAAACTGAATTAGTAATTGCAAGATCGTTGAGGCGTGTGGAGGTGTTTGCTCATCGCAGCCTTAAGGCAATAGCTGAGATATTTTCTTATCCCCGCGACGAGTCATACCGACGACACTTTATCTCCTCTCAAATCTCCATAAGCAACAACGGTGGTTTCTTGGTGGATACAAAGCGTCACGAAATCTCAACTAGTTGCCCCCCTTTTGGGGGGAGGATATTTTAGGCTAATAGCTTTTCTAAATCCAGGTAACCTGTTGTTTATTGGCCCAATCCTTCCGGACATTTTGCACCCTAGAGGTCAATAATGCTTCAATTAGTTGAGATGTCGTGACGCTTTGTATCCACCAAGAAACCACTTTTGGGAGGAGAAGTGGCGTAGGTATTACTCATCATATAACAAGAATAAGAAAATATCTCAGCTTCCGCCTTAAAATACGATTTTTATATATTTAAATTATGTTTGTATTAGTTGTGAAGTGGTTCATAATTTTGATCTGCTGTTTTGGCATTTTTGGGAATACGCTGATTTTTATTATCTTCAAGAGACGAAAGAAATTGGCATCAATTGATTGCATCCTGTTGCATCTCAGCGTTGCGGATACAATTGCATTGGTCATGATGCTACTTTGGTATGGGTATGAAGTCATAAACGATTTACAGGAAGACGAAGATTCTCGACGGATTTGGGGAAACATCCTGACGCTCCAGTACCCGTGGTACTGGAGCGTATATGCAACAGGTAATTTGTCTGTTCTGTTCAACATTTTTAAAAGTATGAAAACTGTCTCTTTTTAGGGCAAACTACTTCATATCTCCTAACAGCGCTAATCAGTTTGGAACGGTGGATAGTAATACGGAATCCCATTCAAGCACGCATACTCTGTACCAAACAAAAAGCACGATTTGCTACAATAATAATTGTTTGCATTTCCGTAGCTTTACATAGTTTATATTTCTCTTCAATGGAGGTTGTTCCAGTGACGCGGGAAACAGTGCATGCAACGAATGAAACAATGGCAAAAGTATATTATAAAGTTTCACGCAGCGAGAACTTATTCCCAATATTCACAGGATTCTTTTTAATCATTAACTTTCTCATTCCGTTGGCAGTTATAGTTTACTGCAATCTTAAAATTATTTTGAAGGTAATTCTTTAATATCCGAAAAGGGATGGGGGTGATTGTGAATTCTTTCCGTAGATATCTGAAGCAAACAAATCCCGAGCAAGCATGACTAGTGAGTGTGCTGAAGAAATTCAAGTAACGAAGATGTTGGTTGGCGTCGTTGCAGTTTTCTTTTGTTGCCAAGTTGTGGATATGGTGGATGTTTGCTTCGGGTTCTTCGGTCCAAATGTAATTGACGCCGAGGAAGCTGTAGATGCAATTTATACTATTAACTTTGCTGTCAACTTTTACATTTATATGTTAAGCGGTGAGAGATTTCGCAAAGAAATGAAAGAATGGTTAGCAACTACCTTCTGCCATTTTGCTGTTAAAGACACCCCAGTGGTTAACATAGCTCTTTAGTTTTTAATTAAATTGTAATTAAATCACAACACTTTATATGAACTTAGCACTGCTAATTAAGTAGGAAATTCAACTTTAGAATAAGTTTGTGTCTGCCTGTAATATATTCCTGGAACCCCTTTTTTAAGTGAAGATTTACTTATCTTAGGAACGTAAAAATACTGGCGCATACTCTAATAGTAGCGCCGTTTTCGAGTTGAGGAAGATGAGTTAGTAGCGCTGTCAAACATCAATTACTGAATAAAACTGCATCAGATTGTTAACCCCGAGGAATTAGTATTAGAATTTTTACTGTAATAAATCCTAGTTATGAGAACTTATTTATGTTTATTGTTTATATTATTTAGAATCCTAAAGCTCTTCCCTACCTAGTTTCTCATCTCCTTTAAGTTTGTCCCAAAAGGAGAGTCTCTTGTCCAGTGGGGTCTTTGACCTGTAAGTCTTCTTGTTCTCAACATATGTCCACTCAATTGTTCTCAAATTGACCTCTTCTTCACTCACCACCTCCCACTTCTCCCCAGGGTCAAAGGTGGGGTCACTGAAATAATAATGTTATGCTAATTGGAAATAAAACATTCATTGTTGTTACCTGTGTTGTGCAAAGTGAACAAATGTTTTCACTAATCGGTGTGATGCTTCCAACGTGTCTGAATTTGGTGGGAAAGTAGGATATCTGTGGAAGGTAAAGAGATACTGGAGATCGTCTGCATGTGTCATTCCTATAAGTTCAGAATTCAACATTATACAATGGAGCTATTAGAGATTCATTTGTTAAGCCTGTTAACCTAATACTTGACTGTATCCCATTGGAAATATATGTGACCAGATTCCGTGAATGGAGAGGATAGCTGCATATGTGGGAGCATGGGGAGCATGTAGTAGAGCTACTTCTCTACTAGTCCACACAAACGCAGTGTCTGTGAAGAGGTCAGTCAGACCATTGAAAGTAGCTGCAGAGATTGGAGGTTTGCTTGAGTTCAAATAAAACGAGACAATGGCTTCTGAAGTTCTTCTTTTTGCATCTCGATTGAAGGAATTGTATTGGAATAGTACAGGCGCAATTGTATCCCATTGACTATTGATTTGCTTCATGAAAGCAGGATTCTTCATTATACCTGCAATTGTCAATTTATAGTAGAATAAATCTTTTATTAAAGTTGTTTACTGGCAGAGTGAATGAGCAATCCTTCCTCTTGTGTATTGGTGATGAGAAGAGGGACTTTGGAAAACAGCCCTGCATCGTACAGCTCCTCAGGTGTATTACTAATGAATGCACCAGGGTCATCTTTCTCTATACATGGGAGGAAGCTTTGACCTCCGACAGGAAGCTCATTCTTCTATTAATGGCATTCAATTATACACAAATAAAGATTTGTTTTGTGGACTTGCAATGAGTGTTGGATCATATAGCTCTCCAATTGACTTCAAAGATAGACATTCCTTTATATTGGCGGTGGTCAAGGTAGAGCAGTTTAGCGCAGTCGCAAACTTCTGTGCCAGCTGGAGTCCATCAAGATTGTAATGATGGAGGGCAGTCCCACTCATGCAAATTGCATTTTGAAAGAGACCTCTTGAAAGAGGGGAGAGGATGTGAAGTGAGACTGAAGCGCCACCTGCACTTTCTCCAAATAAGGTCACTGCATTCGGATCTCCACCAAAGAAATGAATATTATTCTGGACCCATTTGAGTGCAAGTGTTTGGTCCTTGAGGCCAAAGTTCCCTCCAATTACCCCATCACTACCAGTGAGACTGAAGCGCCACCTGCACTTTCTCCAAATAAGGTCACTGCATTCGGATCTCCACCAAAGAAATGAATATTATTCTGAACCCATTTGAGTGCAAGTACTTGGTCCTTGAGGCCAAAGTTCCCTTCGATTACCCCATCACCAGTATTTAGAAATCCTTGGAGGATACAGCAGTAATTTGATTGAATTGAACCTTGTTTTTGTATTTTAATTTACCCAGTGGGCCTAGACGGTAGTTCAGAGTTACTAAGACGACGTCTTCATCCATCAGGTAATGAGGTCCAATCTCATTCGAACTGCCAAAGAGGAACCTACAATAAAGGTAAAGTGTCGTTTATTATACAGGGTCTATAGAACAATTTTTCCTAGTTTTTCATTAGACATTTTCTTACCCTCCCCCGTGGATGAAGACCATTACAGCCATCGAACGAGTGATCTATAAATAATAAATGATTGACCAAAACTGCAAACAGACGGAGTGGTGATAAATTACATTTGGTGTGAAGACATTTAAATAAAGGCAGTCCTCTTCTCCCATAATTTTTCTAACTGTGATATCAAATTGGGCACAAATGGATCCATAGTTGGAAGCATCTCGTACCCCTGGCCAAGGACTGGCTGGTCCAGCATTCTGGAATCTTCCAGGCTTCTCTGCATAGGGGATTCCCTTGAATGCAGAGAATGGACGACCACCACGTGACTTTTCTGTAGTTCCTTTAAGTGTCCCACTCTGAGTCACTACCACCGGGTCAATCCCTGTCCATGCAGCAACCACAAGAAAATAGGCCAGTGAGAGAACAGGAAGCATTTGGAAATACTATGTCATGTGTGCAAAGTGCAAAACTTGTGGCAAATTGGAAGCTTCTATTTTAAGTCAGTAAATAACCTACTGCCTATTAGTATTATGATACTAATTATCAACTGATGATAATGGATAGATTACAGTCACTAATTTCAATGTTCATCAGAAACAATAAGGATTTCGTTACTAATTTCAAGTGAACCAAGATAGGAACTGATGAAAGAAACATGCAATTATTCCCATTTGGTATTTTTGCACACATTATGACTCTTTTTTTTTTCAGGTAAGTTGTTTTGTGTGAACGTCAATTTTCACTTAGTGTGTGTGTTCCTGATAAAAAAAAGTCTAGGAATAGGATAAATTAACGTTAACCAAAGTCAACAATTACGGCAGTGTCCTTGGTCGGACAAAATCAAATGGTTTGTAATCAATCTAATAATACATAATGAAATATTTTATCTCCCTGTTATGTGACTTCCTTCATGAGGCCATTTTTTTTTACTTATTCAGCGGTTGATGAAAGTCAGGTGGAAAGTTTTTATTTAATATTTTGGAATGTTTACAACTCTTCTCTACCTAGTTTCTCATCTTCTTTACGTTTGTCCCAAAAGGAGAGTCTCTTGTCCAATGGGGTCTTTGACCTGTAAGTCTTCTTGTTCTCAACATATGTCCACTCAATTGTTCTGGAATTGACCTCTTTTTCGTTCACTACCTCCCACTTCTCCCCTTCGTCAAAGGCAGGGTTACTGCAACAAAATTCTTGCGTTAACCTAAACATTGATACACGATCCCCCAACCGCTTACCTATGGCGTGCAAAGTGAGCAAAGGTTTTAACTAATCGTTGTGATGCTTCCAATGTGTCTGAATTTGGTGGGAAAGTAGGATATCGGTGGAAAGTGAAGAGATACTGGAGATCGTCTGCATGGGTCATTCCTATAAGTTTAGAATTCAACAGTACATTGGATACTGGCGTTAATTTAATTCTCTTACCAAGTACTTGTGTGTATCCTATTGAGAATATTTGTGACCAGATTCCGTGAATGGAAAGGATAGCAGCATATGTAGGTGCATGAGGAGCATGGAGGATGGCACCATCTCTACTCTCCAGGATGAACCCAGTGTCTGAGAAGAGGTCAGTCAGGCCATTGAAAGTAGCTGCAGAGATTGGGGGTTTGCTTGAGTTCAAATAAAAGGAGACAATGGCTTCTGAAGTTCTCCTTTTTGCGTCTGCATTGAATGAATTGTATTGGAATAGTAGAGGTGCAATCGTATCCCATTGGCTATTGATTTTCTCCATGAATGCAGGATTCTTCATTATACCTAGAAACCATTTTCTTATTGACACGTTCATTAGTTTATAGTTGAAGTATTTTTACCAGCAGAGTGAATGAGCAGTCCTTCTTCTTTTGTGGCTGTAATGAGAAGGGGTACTTTGGCAAAGTCCCCAGCCTTGTAGAGCTCCTCCGGTGTATCAGTTATAAAAGCTCCAGTGCCTTCTTTCTCAATACACGGGAGGAACATAGGAGCAAAGACAGGTAAATCGCTCTTCTGTTTATGAAATCATTCATTTCATTAATTGAAACTATTATTTAAACTATGGACTTACAATGAGTGTTGGATCGTACAACTCTGTGATGGACTTGTCAGCCAGACATTCCTTCAGATTGATTGGATCAGAGGTAGGGCAGTTTAACTTTGTGGCTAAATCTTGTGCCAACTTCAGTCCGTTGTCGCTGTATGCGAAATGATGGAGGGCAGTCCCACTCATGCAAATTGCATTTTGGAAGAGACCTCTTGAAAGAGGGGAGAGGATGTGAAGTGAGACTGAAGCGCCACCTGCACTTTCTCCTAAATAAGGTCACTGCATTTGGATCTCCACCAAAGAAATGAATATTATTCTGGACCCATTTGAGTGCAAGTGTTTGGTCCTTGAGGCCAAAGTTCCCTCCAATTACCCCATCACTACCAGTATTCAGAAATCCTACAAGACAAAGGTATTTGAGAAATCCAGAACGCTTTACTTTAATTTACCTAGTGGGCCTAATCTGTAGTTCAGAGTGACATATACGACATCTTCGTCCATCAAGTAATGTGGTCCATTCTCATCAGAATTGCCAAACATGAATCTATACAAGGAATTAAAATGCATTTTTATATAGAAACGAATATTGCAAGTAATTTACCCTCCCCCATGGATGAAAACCATTACAGCCAATGAGCCTTTGATCTACAAATGTTAACAAATTAATAACTTGGCTTAACTATGCAAACTGAATGGAGTTACATTTGGCGTGAACACGTTTAGAAATAGACAGTCTTCTTCTCCTACAATCTTCCCAAGCCTAATGTCAAACTGGGCACAGACAGATCCATAGTTGGAAGCATCTCGAACCCCTGACCAGGCACTGGCTGGTTCAGCATTCTACAAATTACATAAAAACCGATAGCCTTTTCTTTCATTTCTGGAACATTATTTTGTTCTTACCTGGAATCTCCCTGGCTTCTCTCCATAAGGGATTCCTTTGAATGCAGTGAATGGGCGACCACTGCGTGACTCTTCTATCGTCCCTTCAAGTGTCCCACCTGGAGTCACTACTACAGTACCACTCCTTCCCCACACAAATATCAGGAGAAAGGAATAGACTAAAGAGAGAATTGGAAACATTTGGAATTGTCTCTGCATTGTTACTAACGTGTCTCACTTAAACACAAATAAGACTAAAGAATATAAATGCCAAAGGGCAATTAAACTGTGTAGTGACTATGACATTGCATGTATTGGGTGACTGACGTTTTATCTAACTTCTGATAACAGAACAAACCACACACTTTGGAATAGAAGGTTGAAGATTTATTTAATTCCTTTATGAACAACAAACCAACAGCAATGCTCATCGCATTTTCTCTAAAAAAATACTTTCTACTGTTATGAAAGAAGAAGAATTTTCCTCATTTCACAAACATATTTGACACTTTATTTGACAGGAAGTGGAGTTGTAAAGTTGTGTCATTTATTTTTGACTGACGTAAAAGTGTCACTTCATGTTCACTCCATAATAATCTCAAAAGTTGTCAGTTTCTCATACTTTGAATAAGAACACAAATCTTAGGAACCCTTTTTATGTCTTAACTTATTAAACCTTTTTATGTAAAGTGAGCATTATACTCAATTGCTTCTGAATTGTTTACTCAGTTTACATGCTTTGAATTGGAGGTTAATCCCATGACATGTTACATCTCTAAAGTAAAAAAGTTCCAGTAAAAGTCCTCACGAGGTTTGTAAAGTGATAAGATTGCAGTGTCACATTGTTTTCCCTCTGAAGAACCGCTCTGTGCTGATTTCCTCGAACTTTGGACTCCTTCCTTAACTCTTTTATTGTAAGAACGCAGAAGTGTGTGCCCCTGATAAGCTTCACTGACCTTTGGGTCACGCGCATCATTTCATGTGTATTAGTGGACTGATCACTTGTTCCGATGCGTCAGTATCTTACTTGACAAGAGGCAATGAGTTCCCTATTGATCTTCCTTTGGACATTTCTACTTGGACTTGGATCAATTGGTGTTCTCTATGGCAAACTAATTTACATTTCAATTTTAACAGCCAAGAGAGACTTCAGGTAAGGAGCGTTGAATTCTAAACACCCAAATAACCCAACACCTAAATGACCCAATTCCTAATTAGTTTCTAATTCCAGAGGAATCGTTGGTTTTTTGAAAGTCGAATGGGCCTTGAAACGCGCCCGTGGCAAGAATCTTTCTGTTCCTGAATGTTTTGATGACATTGCATTCACTTATCCTAACAAAGTCTGTCTCTACTTTGAAGATGAGGAGTGGACATTCAAGCAGTTGCAGCAATTCTCCAACAGGGTTGCAAACTACTTTGCTGCTCAGGGATTGGCCAGAGGGAGCACAGTAGCTGTCTTTATGGAGAACAAACCCGAGTATGTCGCCATCTGGTTGGGATTAGCAAAGGTTACGCTTCCGTCCATAAGCATATTGAACAATTGTTCCTGTAATTTGAGTTGGTCTAAAGATTCTAATTTGAGCATGCGCTATTGTGTCCTTTAGATTGGCCTTGTTCCTGCCCTTATTAATACAAATCTCCGACTACAGCCACTCTCTCACTCATTCAAAGTGGCTGGCACCAAGGGAGTTATCTTTGGACAGGAGTTGACTGGAGGTAAAATAAATCTTAACTTTGTTGGTGATATCAAAATACATTCGAATTATTTTCAGCAATGTCGGAATTAGCCGATGCCGGCCTGTTGGGTGACATTCCTTTGTATTTATTCGGTGGTAGCGGAGTACCGGAAGCCTTTAACAGGAAAGCAGTTGACTTAAGTTCTGCTCTTCAGAACTTTTCTTCTGGTCCTGTATCTCTTTCACCTAAAGTAGGATTCAATGATAAACTATTTTACATTTACACATCCGGCACTACTGGCCTGCCAAAGGCAGCAATCATCAAGCATTCCAGGTAATACTCCTCAGTACAGCGCCATCTAGCGTCTTTTTATTCTTATAATTGTTCCCTCTACCAGGTATTTGATGATGAGTGCTGGGAGTCGTTATATCCATGGAATTGGATTGGCAGACATTGTCTACACTTCCTTGCCACTCTACCATGCAGCTGGAAATGCTCTTGGCGTTGGCCATGGAGTTTTATTTGGTTCGTCAGTTGTCATCAGGAAAAAGTTTTCAGCTTCACTCTTCTGGAAGGACTGCATCAAGTACAATGTCACAGTAAGCAAAAACAACAGCGTTTTATTATTATGCTTTAAATTATTATTATTGAGTAGGTGATTCAATATATTGGGGAGATTTGCCGTTACTTGATTGCTTCACCTCCTTGCCCTGAAGAGACTAGACATAGGGTGAGACTTATGTTTGGAAATGGACTTCGTCCAGAGATTTGGTCCACATTTACAAACAGGTTCAACATTCCTGAGGTTCGTGAGTTCTATGGCTCTACAGAAGGGAACTGCTCCTTGGCTGGTGTAGACAACCAAGTAGGTTCAGTAGGATTCATTCCTCGCTGGATGATACCACTCCATCTTTATCCATTGACATTAGTCAAAGTGGACGAGGTCAGTGGAGAACCACTCAGGGACCCAATCACTGGACTCGCACTACCTTGCAAACCAGGGGAAGCTGGGGAGTTGGTAGGGTTAATACAAGAAGGACATCCTATAAAAGAATTCACAGGGTAAATGACAAGTCATTGCAATGCATTCTTACATAGTTATTGGTTATTGTGACCAAATGTTTTTATATTTGTTATTTTCAGCTACTCTGACGCTGGTTCTGGTCGATCTAAACTGTTGAATGGGATCTTTACCAAAGGGGATGCTGGCTTTCGATCTGGTGACATCCTTTACATGGATGAATTTGGATACTTTTATTTCAAGGATCGTCAAGGAGATACTTTCAGATGGAAAGGGGAAAACGTATCTACCGCTGAAGTAGAGGCTGTAGTCAGTGGTGCAGCTGGACATAGGGAAAGTGCAGTGTATGGAGTAGCAGTGCCAGGGACAGATGGAAAGGCTGGTATGGCAGCCATCTTGGATCCAAAGGGAGAACTAGACCTAGATGATTTGGCAGCTGAGTTGAAGGCGACTCTCCCTGCATATGCACGACCACTTTTCATAAGGGCGTTGCAAACTATCCCTATGACAGGTAAACGAGAACCTGGTTAAACTAACTCTTTATTCAAATCATTCAAACTCTTGTCTTTTACAGGGACTTACAAAATCCAAAAGGTTGAACTTGGCAAGGAAGGATTCGACATTAATAGAACAAAGGACAAGATCTACTTTTATTCAAACGGGTCATACGTCCCCCTGGACTCAGAATTATACAATGGAATAGTGAATGGAACAGTCAGAGTTTAGAAACAACCATTTATTTTAACTTTTATCAAAATTTGTAGTGGAGAAATGAATACCGAAAAGCTTCTACTAAACGATTTCTAATAATCGCCGGGTCTTAAACGCCTGGTTTATTTTGGTTCATTTTCCATAAAATTTCTGAATTTCGTCATTGTCACAAAAGTTTCCATTTCTCCACACTTTTTTCCAAATGCATTTCCGTGTATTTCGCTATTTCCTTGTGAGCAATTGTGTATTTTTATCGTTTGTGGGCTACGGAAACCGTTTAGTTTTTTTTTCCAGTTTTGGTTAGCTTTTACAGGAAAACCGTTTCCGGGAATACCCACTCCTTTTAGTCATAATATTTCTCCCTCCCGTTTGATTCTAAATTAATTATCCCTTTATTAAAAGAATCTGTAGAGGGACTAAATTCTAAAGCACATAGACGCCTTCACACCTCTCGTATCGTGTTAATTAAATTTATTTTATCTTGTTCGCCGCAGTGATAACTAGTCTCAATTTAGGTCACCGTCATTCGTCAGCAAATCCTCTGGGATCTCATTTTAACCCTACACGTGCACCATAGTGCATCCTAATTGATCAAAATCAAGATATTATTTCAAGCAATTGCTGAATGGGTGGTTTAGTTTTTGAAGAAATCTTCATCCTTATCCTTGAAGATGACCTACTGCAACATCAGCATAGACAAGTGCCACTTTACTCATTTTGAACAAGTGATTTCTTTAGGAACAAACGTGATTGTATTCACCCTTGGTGTAATTTCAATCATTGCAAATGCATTGGTCATTTGTGTAATGTTAAATCGCAAATATGTGAAGGTGACACTAGCAAGAATCATCTATGTAAACATCTCAGTTAGTGATTTACTATTTCTTGTAGGTGGATTGATATTTAGAGTAAAAACTCACTTGTTTCTTGACATGGCTAACTACATTACGCAAGTGTCTGGTTACGTCACAGCCTTGTCAATTAGCTTCTTGGCATTTAAACGATACAGAGCAGCAAGTGGGGTCATAATGTCAAGCATAAAGTCAGAATCTAGTGTAAGTAGGAGCAAATTATACTGTATTATTGTCCTACTCTGTATTTGGACTATTAGCATTTCCTTGTCGCTTATAATCGGACACTTTAGCAACTACGACTATGCCGCTTCTATGGAGGATTTTGAAGACAAGTACTTTGGTGGGATTTGTTTAATCGTAATGTCAAGGGTCGTGCAGTGGAGTAAAATGCCTTACTTTCCACTCGTAGTCATCCTTGCTGGGTTACTGGTCGGTGTCTACTTTTCTATTCTAACTTTTGTACAAATGGCCAATTGGAAACCACCGGGGGAATTCAGTGCAAAAGAAAGGCAACGGAATTCATGGAAGAAAAGGCAAGCACTCCTCGTCATTACGATCCTCACTTTCGCCCTGATTTGCTGGACTCCGATTCTCCTGTATTTCACTTATGAATCAGCACTGTTCAACGACTGGACGGGATTGTGCAAATACAACTTTAATTTATACGCAGTGGCAGTTATTTTCTGCATGTTATCCGTAGTTGTCAATCCATTTTGTCATTGTTACTTTGACAGAGAGTTTAGAAATGGGTTTAAATGTATGTTCTTTGGGTGTTTTACTTGCAACCATAGGGAACAGGATGTACCAGTGACTACAGTGTCTTAGCAATAAATAAAAAATATTATGAGAAAGGGATTAATGCTATGAAATTAACGTTTTATATCTACATTCTTGATTTTTATTATCTTTACCTCCCCATTAAGCCCTGTTTCTATTCCATTTACAATATAACGTTTGATTTCTTAAATTCCATCCCAATCAGCACTTAATTTAATAATTTAAATCAATAAGTTGTATTATTAGTGAAATTCTTCACCAATTCCAAACATTCTTCAGGCCTCTGGATGGACACGTTATGTCCTGCGTTCCTTACTATTGCGACTGTCACATTTTTGCTTTGTTTGACATATCCAGCAACAGTCCCATTCACCTTCCATACTTTCCTGTCTACGTTCTTAAGTCCAAGGAGGATCATACCCTGGAACATTTCTTCGTAAGTAGGTGGTGAAATCATGGGGTCAAACTGCCCTACGTAAAGCAAAGCTTTGTAACCCATTCCTATTATTTCTTGAAAAGTAGGGATAACTGGCAGCATATATTCCAAACTCAAGTGCTTCATGACCTTGACGTAGTCAGTATTGAACTTGGCATCTCCAACGTGCAAGGCAGTGGTCATTGATTTCTCACGAAGTAGCTGAACATAATTCAAGTATTCCGAGCCTAGCTTTGCTTCTAGGATGTTGACGTATTCATGATAGCCAGTTAGCTTCTGGAACAGAGTCCCGTCCTTGTAAACATCGCCACCGATAAGCTTGTCTTGAGCCTATAGTTAAAAAGTAATAATTTGAAATTAAAACAAAAACGAATTCATTTAAACTGTGTTTACATCAAAGGCCTCTTGGAATTTCCTTGCTTGAACCAATTTCCGAACTTCTGCTGCTTCCTTGTCGAATTGTGCCTCTCCACTCTTATCCAAGAGACCCATTCCGTATAGATGATGAGCCGTAGCGTCGAGCAGACGCACCGGGTCAAGATTTGCTCCTCCGAAGATAATTCCCTTAAGGTTTATTCCCAGCTTGGCCTTCTCTGCGTGAATCTTCCGAGCCAAGACTGTGCCATATTTAGCTAAAATAGAGTTTAGAAATCTCATGAAAGCGAATGACTAGTCTTAAAATGTTTAAGTTTGCTTTACGAACTTCCATAAGATTCTCCTCCAACGTAGAATTCCTGTGTTAGAAGGTTTGGAAATAATTTGAAGAATTGAGCCAACGCTTCATGCAAATTGGTCGCCACTTCTTGGCTAGTTTTTGAAAATCCGGCTTCGCTCGAGGTGTAACTGAACCCTTTGTTTTATATTTGGCAACATTAGTTTCCATTTGTTGTAAAGTTGTTATAGAATTCTACCTGATCCTGGTGTTGGGTCAATGTAAAGCATTGAGTAATGTTTTGTCCATGAGTCCGTTCGGGGAACCAACTTGATCCCATCACTGACAGAAAATGGACCATTTTCTAGAAACAAAGGGAACAACGCCGAAAGTCCAGGGCCACCTGGAATCCAGAGAACTACAGGTGCATCCTTCCCAGCAGGCTGAAAGGTCAGAATTTAGATCATAAACAATTATTTAGCTTGGGTAAGCATACCACTTCTGCTGGGAAAAACCAAAAGAACAAATTGGTATCTTTTAGTTTGTCCACTGTGAAGAATCCAGAGTAACTTTCAATCCTCTTCACAGTGGTTGGCAATTGAGCAATTTTTGCCAATTCTTTTGCTTTCTCCGCCTGCCCTTCTTCAATGTAGGGTGTTACTATTAACTTTGACATTTTCCAGTGTAATTTCAATTCAAACTAATGGAGAAAGAAAGTGTTTCTATAAGGCAGAAAGGATCAAATGAAGGATGAATTTATGCAAGAGAAGTTTCTTTCGAAAACACAAAGTGTGTTCAATCTGAAGTAAAGAATCTCCAAATGTCAACCAACAGGTTTCATTCAAACCGGTTTTGAATTCAAAGCTTCACCAAAAGGCATGGTGTGTGTTGTCCAGAGGCACAGAAGTCTCTGGAAGAAGATTAGCTGCAAAAGCTATCGAGTTCATGGTGGAAGAATGCCCTTTATCAAATAATAGACTTCTGCTCTATGCGGAGAAAGTGGAATTTATATTAAATAAACCTTATTAGTTTATGATAGAATAAAAGTTTACTTTCTCACTTTGAACCAATTTCTAAGTTATTAAATCGTATATTTTTCAATTGAGGAAAATTTGGATTTATCCCAATTGGTTCTTGGTTTCAAATCATTTAAACCCAGCCGCCGAAACTCGTTTACATGTTGAATGGGATATGAAGGGAGGATTACAATGGCAATTTTGAAAAAGAAAAAGGTGAGGAACCAAGTGGAAAAAGCGAAATGTCACCTTAGAATTAAATACGTACTTGTAGGTTGTCACACTAACTTACATTTGATATTTACTATGTGCATTTCACAGACATTTGACAGGTTTTTATAAAAAAAATTCATCTCAACTTAATTATACCCTGTGAAAAGGCGGCGTATTTTGAAATAGCAATGTGTCCAAATGAGACGCGGAAAGTGTCACATTAGTAACTCTATTGACGTAATGCTGACATGGTTAGTTTTTGCTTACCTTCTTTAAGTATAAATAACACAAGTAATTTACTCTCTAATCCGTATTTGCTTCAGCCATGAAGAATTTTGGCGATGCTTTAACAGTATTGTGCACGTATGTGCAAGCAGGTTATTACATTGGACTACATTCAGTCCACTGGAATAAGCATAGTAAATCCTTTGTTCTAAATTCAATGGGTATTCGGAAAATACTCTTTGGCTGCAACATGGTTATTAACAACATGTACATTTGCTTCATTGCAACAAAGGTGGTCATGTTCAGCAAGAATGTGACGAGAATAAGCCAGGAACAACTCAACTTGGTTTACCAATTCATATCTCTCCTCATTCTTGATGTCATACTAATCTATGGCACTGCCTTGGCATATGGGCGGCTCCAGAATACTATCCAGTCCACCTTGACCTTGCTGGAGAAATTCAATTGTAAGTGACAAGAAAACAGGAGACGAACTCTATGTTACTTTTATAAATAAAATTATAATTAAAACAGCTGTAGGGATTTGGATTGAGGATCAAGAAGCAGCCAAGGAATTACTGACGTTTTTTCGCTGGTCTTCAGTAATCACGACCTCTTGTATCATTGGCAGCGGATACGCAAGTTTCAAATCCCCAAATGCACCTGTCATGCTTTCATCCGTCGCTCAGTGCTCTACGCAGCTACCATTCCACTGGAAACTTATTTTTGCTTTTGCGCAATCATACTGTGTTGGAATCCCTGTTTATAACTGCATACTTCACTTCAATATTGCATTCCTTTGGATCTTCAGCTTAGTTCAAGCAGTCAGGAAGTTAAGGTACATTGGTTCAACAGGATTTGGACGTGTTAGTTTACTACAGTAATTATTGATATTATAGGTATCTATGCAAAATTGAATTTGTACAAGAGCAGCAGTGCCAATACTATCGGATCCTGGGAGTTGTTCAATCCAAGCTGGTACACTCATATGGCATTATCATGCTCTGCCTCCACTTAAGTGGCATTGTAGGGATAACCTGGAACTTGGTACTAGCTGTCATCTACCGAAGTGTGAAAGGACTGGTCCTGGCATTGGGGTTGATTGCAGTCATGACCAAACTTCACACCAGTTGCAGTAAACTCCACGAAGAATCATCGAAGCTCATGCTCATGTGGTCAAAAATGTCCAATGACCAGTGGTTTGTAAAGTTCCGACTGGCTTCGAGGTCTTTGCATATTCCTGTTGGAACTTTCTTTTATTTTGACAGATCCTTGGCCCTAACAACCCTGGCAATTATTACAGAGAACTTCGCCTACCTAGTCATAATGCTTAAATCCACTCACTAGACTACAATGAAAATGGATAGACCTCACCACATTCACAATTCAATACAAGTTTTAAGCTCACAAAGATATTTGTTGCTAATTCGTTGTGAACGTGTTCCCTTAATTAGTATTTCTCATATTCCAACGGTTTTTAACCATTTCAAGCAGAAACAAGAGAGTGCATGTACTTAGACCAAAGGCATGTATGATGAAAATCATGTCCAAATTGGATAGCTTGACTGGGTTAACGTGTGGTTCGTCAACCATTCGAGAGAGATACCGATCATAATTTCCAGCTCCGTAAGTTATATCCCTTAAGTCCTTTTCAAACAATCCAGCCGCGTGGTAATTGGATACAAATTTTGCCAACTTTTTCTGAAAAGTGAAGTCTACATCCTTCCGTATGATCCAACCAGAAGGTCCAAGTAGAAATGTTTCATCAGCAATGTACATGTGAGGAATCTTGGAGGAATTGTGAAGGGTTGGTAAGTAGTACTTTGCCCTAACTTCTTCTGCAAGGAGGCATGCATCGATTGTTGTATTGAGGTGCACGAATCCTGATTTAATTGACAAATTCAAATAAAATTTGAGCTGAAAATTAATTCCCGTAAGCATAGATTTCCATACCTTCGATTTCCAAATCCTTGTACTGGTTTCCCTTGTTTGTTTTTGGTATTTTTTTCGCCAATTTTAGTAAAAGTTTCTCCACATGGTATTCCGTCGTGAAAATTGTCTAGCAAAAAATTTATGGAAGAAAAGCATTAACAAGATTAAACTTTTGAAATATTCACCTCTTTCACGAATTTCGTGATGTAAGCATCATCATCATCCCTTTCTGATAAATCCTGCAGAGACACCACTTTAGATTCAACTGAAACGGAAACCAGACTACCAACCAGTTCAGATGCGAACAGTGTCACAACAATGAAGGTAAAGATAAGCCAGGCTCCGAAAAGAATTCGGTATGGAGTCCTTCGAAGAATTATATTGTTAGGGATGCATACTCGGAATATTGGGGCTAACATGTAAAGCCAGTTCAACTGATCCAGCTTAAGCCGTCTTGGAGCATACCAATCGGTGTTCCTGACATATTCCTTCTTCAAATACTTTTGTCTAAACAGGATTAACCCAGCTGCTGCAACTAGCACAAGTGAAAATGTTGCAACGATTATCCAAACTCCAGATCCAAGAAGCATCATTAATTCATATCCCTCCGGAAGAGGCCTAGGTTGGGAACATACGACAGCACCGTTAAGCATAGCATCCCACGGACCAAAGACAACTCCCTGGAATTATAATTTCAACTGAATTTTTAACATTGTTCATATTACATTACAAATTTTACTATACACGCACAGCTTGCTTTTTATCTGGGCTAAAGATTAAATGACCAGTGGCAACATCAGCTTCTTTTCGAACAACGCTACCAATTGGACCAGCCAAATTTCCATGATCTTCCCCGTACGCCAGGTCGTTCGGAGTAACAAACACTGGCTCTAAATTCATAGCTCCCGCAATCCTCTAATTCATTTCAATTAGCCACTCTTAGCATAAATGGTTGATTCCTTTACCTTTATGAATTCTCCATGTGTACCCTTGACCTCATTTGTTTCCGGATTTAGTTTGAAAATGGGCATCATATCATTTGAGGGAACAGCAAATCGAATCTTGTTTGTTTTTCTCTGACTCCCGTCAACAGCCATGGGAGTCTTTAGTAGAAATCCAATTGATTTCCTCCACGTGTTAAACAACACGGAATTTTCACCTGGTAACTGAATAGAGAAATTATTGAGCGGTTGCGATCCCTGATAAGCAAAGGATCATATTTACCCAGTTTAGATTCCATGATTCCACCTAAAGAGATTCCAAAAGAAAAGTTTAATTGAATTAAATAAGATTTAACTCGGGTTAACTGGAATATGCACTGGGCATTTTCCATAATGCAGAATGCCTTAAATCTTCATTAGAATAAGAATAATATTAATAATAACAGAATAATATTGATTACTTTATAAGCAGGCTCCTTGTTCCTCTTGTACTTGGAAGGTGGTGGGACGAAATTCCGAATCAACACTATGCGAGCTCCGACGTCACGAAATATTTGATCAATACCACCCAAATCATCTCTCCCAGAAGTCTTCAAGGTTTCCACAGTCTCTATCATTTCAAAAATTGTAAATTACAAATTCTTACAATGAATTGTTTCTTACCTGAAGCCAGGAACAATATAATCGTCCTATCCTGCGACATTTGGTTCCCAACCTTCAGGACAGCCTCTGCAATCTTTAAATTGCACGAAGCTAAAGACTCGCACAAGAAAAGTACGGTGATGCATCCTTCATCGGAAAGTCTTTTGAAAGGTTCTTGCCTAGTTCGAGTAGGTGGAGGATTTGGTGGAAAGTAATTCAGGACGACTGGAGTTTGTGTAGTAGATAGACGTTGAATTAACTCATGTTGCATGAATGAGTCATCGAATATCCAAATGCGACATTGGAGGTACTTCTGCAACACTGCTATGATAACACCTTCTGGACCTTCCATTGCAGCAGCAGGGAATCCAATAAATAACAAGTAACGAACCAAAATTGCAAAGTGCATTATTCTAATATTAAGTTGCAATTGTTCTCAACAGTCAAAGTGGAATTACAATTGGGGATGAAAATTAGTCTACGAAATATATATAGTCAAGTGCTGGAGACTTTGTGATTGCTACCACTGTGTTGATTTAAAGTAGCAACGTGCCTTCATGAAAAGTTGGGTTATATACAACTGATTGCATGATTAGAAACCGATTCTGCTCCCACATAATTTCAATCATGGTATTTGGGGTTTTATTCTTGTGGTTTTCTGAATATGGAATGTCTGCCTAATGCTCGTAGTATCCTCCACCGCTACTTAAACTAAAGTGGACAAAATTAATGAATTCTCATCTCGTGATGTAAAGTAAAGAAGCAAAATTGATTTATAAAATGAAAGTACATTTCTCTACATTAGATAACCACAACTGAGACCATTTTTTACCGTTGGACATGCTTTAAAGGTGCTATCGATTTTTGAGACACGAAATATTATCACTTACGAATGAATTATAAACAACATGCTTTCCATGGCTCAAAAAATGATAATTAAATTAGTATTACACTAGCTAGACAAGCCTGCAAAGAAGTTGTCACCCCTCGGCTTCTAGAGCGCTGGAGAAGTTAACAGGAAATCAGCTCCAGCAGCCTAAAAGGCAAGGTGTCAGGCGACCGGCCAATTAGCATGTAAAAAGTTGGGCCGGTGCTATTGTCCTGAAAATTGGCGTG
>VNWY01000458.1:0-42599 GCA_009869845.1 Pseudachorutes palmiensis | reverse complement strand
CAACACAAACCTAATTCCGGATGAAGCCGATTGGCCAACTGAAGCTCGTGACTACCTCCGTCCAGAATTCAAAGGAAGACTCATTGCCACCTACCCAAATGACGACGACGCTGTTCTCTTTATGTTTAAGCAAATCGTGGACAAGTATGGGATCCAGTATTTGTATGACTTTAAAGCACAAGATCCAGTCTTTGCACGAGGAACTCACGTTGGTGTTGGAGAAGTTGCAGCAGGTCGTTATCCAGCAACATTCACAAGTGCTGGACCCTTAAGGGCTTACCCAGGTGCAGCTCGCTTTGTGCTGCCCAAGGAGGATCCGTTTGTATTGTGGGCACAAACTGGTGCCATCTTCACTGCCGCACCTCACCCTGAAGCAGCCAAGTTGTACATGAGCTGGTCAATTGACAAGAAAGTGCAAGAAGGACTTTACAACTTTTCTGTGCGAGATGATGTCCCACCACCAGAAGGTTATGGGTACGGGGATGTTCTGTCTTATCCAAACGGTGACCCATTGGCCTTCTGGAATTGGATGGCTGACAGACGAGCTGTGGAGACATTCAGGATGCAAGTTGGAATCGCTTTTGGAGAAGTAAAGGGAAATAACACTGCAAACAGTTCAAGCTATGGACTTTATCCAGTCTCAGAACCATAATTATTATTATTATGATTAATTGAATTCATTCAATTTAATCATTTCTGCTTCAAACAGAAAGAAATAAATGAATGAATGAATTTATTAATTGAAAAATCATTTCTTTTACAAACTAATTAAATCTAGGGAAATTTAATAGATTTAGGAATAATAGGGAAACTGCTTAACTGCAACTGCATGGTCAGATGAATTAATGACGCTGGGGTGGCTTTCTTTGCAGAGCCTTTAGACACAAAACGCGTGCGCAAATCCTACCACTTGCACACTGTTGATCCAAGTTGAGTTCTTTGGAAGCCCCAACCTGTGAGTTCTACCAATTTTTTGCTCACCGGAGACTAAAAATGTAATGGAGGCTTCTTTGACTAACGGCCGGGCTGGAAACTCGTCTTTTCCGAGGTTCATCAATCTGTACTGTACTTCTCGGCATAGCTAAATGTTCATGAAGGTTGATCGGAACCATCTCGGTTCAGGAAGGTGGCTTTGTCGCTTCAGCAAACCACACATGGCTGATGCCGATGCCCGGAACAGAAAGTCAAATGATGGGGATGGCCGTCTCTCAACGGTCACTGAGAAGAGGAATTTGTCGAACCACGGGTCATCGAAATTCGACCGATTAGTTGACAAGGACAATGTAAGGAACTGTTGCTACTACACGATGCTTTTCTGAACTTGTAGTCTGTAGTTACGCCGTCTTCATTGTGGCCCTAATCCATGCCGTCTTTTGTTCAAAAATGTTTAAAGTTAAAGTTTGAGGGTGTGATGCGAGATGCCAGACCGGAAGAGTGGTTCGGCATGCTCTTTCCTGTTTCGCCATTGTGGCAGTTGAGATCAGACACTCTACAAGAGCAGACGTGTCCTTTTCCCTTTGTTAACTAATTGATTCTTTTAAGAATAAAACTGCCTTTAATTGCTCAATACCCACTCTAGGTATCCTCCACTCATTGGCTTTCAGTGAGGTTAGGCCAGGTCAGAGCAGGGATTAGCAAGTCGAGTCAGTTTCCCAGTAGTCAATTGAGTGACCTCAGTTGACCTCCCATCCAAACCACCCCAGAGCTATCGAAGTAATTACAGCCCGTAATTACAAGTCCATGATAGTCCATCCCCATGACGGCCCGCATGGCCCGCTCAGCTTTACAAAACCGTCGACCATGTTCCCTGTCTCCAATATCAAGTCCAACAGAGGCTGCTGGTCCAACGACATTGGCTTGGCACAAAGATTTTGATTAGGATTCCGTCAGACGTACACCCTTGCATCAGTTACAGGGCATGAGAGGCAAGCTATAATTAAGTTTTGATTTTAAGACTTCAATTCAGCTTTTAGCTAAATCAATCACAGAAATTCCTCTACCCGCTCGATGATCACCTAGATAGAGTTATTCACAGCTACCAGGTATAGGTAGTTCAGCCGGCCGTTGGTTTATTAACCATCTTTATACCAGTTTCAACACCCTTGGGCTAAACTCAGCACCGTAAAAATAGAGGGAATAAATCACCATGTTTTATTTTTATAACTTAGAAAGCAAAGTTTAGGGTTGGTTTGGACCAATTCGTGTTCGATTTAATGTCGTAGTATTTCTATCGGAAATAATTCATGGAGAAGTTTATGAAATAACTGAGTTAGTTCCTTAGCGGTAATGTCACTCTTCATGCGTCACCCCCTGGCTCGCATTCATATCTGACTCGGTGACTCTTCGGATGAGACTCGAGATTAAACCAGTCCACCAGTCCACGTTTGCTTCTCCGACTGACTCTCGATGTTAAAAGGCAAGGTCATTCCTGCCGCACTTGTTAGCAATACGACCGTCTTCCAATGTTGAAAATTCCTCGTTCAGATCAAATAAATTCAATTGGTGGTGGTGGAAGTGTCGAAAAAATGGTGGGCCAACCTAACGAAAAATGTTGAAATAAAAAATTGAAAAGCCACAGTGTGCCTCTGTGAAGTAGAGGTTGGCTGTTTTAGTTCGCATATCTTCTCATAGATGACTCGAGACTACCCACGGCTGTCCCATTCCGAACCCCGATTGTGTGCGAAGTGATTGATTTCTTTTTATTGAACCCACCGACGATGGATTACTTGTTAAAACCTTTGCTTATATAATACTTTAGCGTTTAGTGTTTTAATAGTTAGTGTGTAACGATTTAATCAGTTTCAGATTGTCACTGCTCCTGCGCTCTGCGATTTGTTCAAGGTCTTTATAAGGTCTAACAAGCTTGCATCTTTGGCCCTGGCTGCACGGCTGTCCTAATTACACAATGTAAATCATAAACTTGTAAATTAAATTCTAATCAGAAAGTGAGGATGAAAAGCATTTTTAATATAAATCACTGCTTCTCCTGCGATGTTTGTGTGTAGTTTCAGGTTCCTTGTCGCCTTTGTTAGTGCACCTTAAAATGGTTATATTTTTCTAATTAAACCACCGTGTGATTAACAACTGTGAAAAGTGAACTTAAAGTAAAACCACCACATTTGTTTTAGTAATTAGTTGTATACGAATCCAAGTTTGACACTTCTTTTGGAGTATTGACCATTCTTTGCCCTTGCACTAATTTAAGCATTTTCTAACTTAAAACTTTTACAAATTGACACTTTTGTAATCTCTGGAGCCTTTAAATCTAACCGTGATCCTCGTCATTGCCATCATTACAAAAAACGATTAAGAAGATTTGAGCAAAAGGGGGTTTAAAACAGTTGAGACTTTTGAGATTTCAAGTGTCATCAGGGACATTGGGGAGGAGCATGGGGACCTGTCCTATATTGCTAAAACTGCGTTTTGGCTGTGGTCAGGATCTTAATTACAAGGGGTATCAACTGCCTTTAGTCCTGCAACAATGAGGATGACCAGTATAAATAGTGTTTGTGTTAGTGTACCAATTACAGATTCAACTGACGTAGTAGTCGATCTTGCGGTGAGTGTAAACGGGTATAATGTGGACCAGGAAACATTCCTGCGACGATGGGTAACGCCCCCTAACTTATTTCGTAGTCATGAGCAGTGTAAGTGGAGTCTACTTGTGACGGGGAAGTGTCGTTGATGGCCCTGATTTAGCCGAAGTGGACTGTTGTGGTTGTCCACTTTGATCCGATTGGGTGGACGAAAGGGACTGGGAATCCGTTTTTCGAGGGAGTGTTGCCGACGTCGGGAAGCTTGGTTCTTCCCTCGGTTTCCAAATTGGCGAACCTGGAAGTAATTAAAATCCAATGTCAACGAGTCCATAGATTCCAAGTCAAAGTTATATATATTGGCCTTTGGTACAATGTTGCTGTAACTTACTTGGCTCCGGCGGCGGCGGGACCGAAGGGAATTTTCCTGGAGTCGAAGAGGATTGTATGAGCTTAGCAGCTGAGCCTGTTGAGCCTGCCGAAAGTGTCGAGGTTGTACTTAGTGTTAAGTGATTAGGGGTTGAGCCAAGCATCCCTTTCATCCTGGGCATGGTCGTGGACCCACTAGAAATCGTTCTAGCCACAGTCGGTGGTCGAGTTGACGAGGCTGGTTCAGAAGGCGCAGGTTCAACAGCGCCACCTTCCGAGTCTTCCCGTTCCAGCTTCGCAGCTCGAGCCCCTTTGAACCCAGTCGAAGAGCTATCGGAACTCTCTTGTGAACGAATTCTGGCAAATCCAGTCTCCAGATTCCCTGCTGAATGACGCTGTGGTGGCTTTGGTGGTTTCTTTCGCCCTGGAAATCAAAGAAACAGGTTTAATTACAGTCCTCAGTTGTCACTTGGTGTAATGAAATTCTTCCCTTCTCAAGGGCTTCGCGCTTACACTTGAGAGACACATTATTGGACTCGTTTTTTCTTTTTCCCTTCACAGGGGGAATTAAAGAGACGCACTTGAAGGACTTTTCACCACTTTCTCCTTTTAAGTTATTGGGAAAACTTTTCTGTTTTCATCAGGAATGGAATCCTCGTTGTTTGCCCTACTGTTTACTCGGCACTCTCCGAAAGAGATGGAGGTTTTAAAAGTAAAGGATTTTTGAATCATCATCAAATATTATATTTGAAAGGTTCTCCGTGGGAAAGACACCGTTGAGAGGATTTCGAGTTGCAATGCTGATTACTTTCCGAAAGAAGATTCCAGTCTCAGCCTCCTTCATCTCCAATCAGGTTTCAAGATGGAAAACTTTCAGACTCGTCATTACTAAGTCCCATTCAAACGGATAAAATAGAAAGGTAGTGCTACGGGTAGTAAAAAGGAAAGGAATTGAAAAACTTTGAACTTGTCTTGTGTTCTTATCCAAAAGAAAAAAGCAATGGGTTTTTAGTGGTGTGTGTCGTCTTTTCACCAAAAAACTTTCCCTCCTTTCATCCCGTTATCTTTGTTTATTTTGGCTCTTGGCCCAAACTTTTCGGCAACCTTCTAATCGCTCATTCACTAAATGAATCAATTTTTCCTAGCTTGCGTGAGCACAAAAACAAGACGTTCCGGTCATGGTCTGACGCCGTTGTAAACAACGTCTTGTGCTCAGCGCTGATACGTCTTGGAAAGGTTTAAAGATTTCTTAGAATTGAGTCCGACTTTACCTAAGGTATGAGCCTGTCGATGTGGTGGAATGAGCGGTCGTTCAGTGCTTGGTTGGGTCTCGCACCCTTCAGGGACGGCATAGTGCGAGTGCCCCGAAGACTCTCCACCACTGTCCGTTTGCTTTGATGGTAAGCTCATGTTTCTCACTGAATCTCGGATAATGTGTCGAATATTCTTTAAAAAGGGATTCCGGAGTTCTGCCGTTGAGTTCGACAAGAGGTAGATTTTTTCGGATCGTCGCTGTGTCTGGTTCCGAAGGTGGATGAGTTCCCAAGGGAAGTTGGGCCCGGTGGATTCTGACTCGGGGTTACGGGGGTCACCCATTTGACGTACTTGCACTTCCGACACTGGAATGAGCACTTGGTAGCGAATTATTTCAACTTCAGACTTGTCTGCCACCTTCGATGTTCCACTCTGGAAAAGCATAAGAATCAAAACGTGGGTTAACCGTAAAAGGCAAAAGGAAGTTCAAAGCTTCAGGGACTTCAAGCTCAGACTGTGGGTTTCGAAGACCCGAAAATGTGTATTATAAATGTCCATGGAAATTCAAGTTTTCTTTAAAAAGTGAAAATGTAGGTTTGTAACGTGTCAATTAATGCTCAATTCAACCCATTCCCAAGTTTCGAATCTTTAGAAAAAAAGTCAAGGGATAAATGGATCTGTTTGTTGAAACTTTTTCCAAGAGTTCTACTGCTGCTAAAAGTTTTTTCTTCCTTTTGTTTTCTAGCGTTTCAAAACTTCGGGGGAAGGGCAGCGAATTAATCGTTAATCCAACGGCCTGAAATTCCCTGAGAAAGAATCAGCCTCCCATGAAAACTCTCAAGAACAACTTTTCTTATTCACAAGGGAAAGTGGGGAAAGTGATGTAAATAAAATAGAAGCGCCGGCAAAAGCCACCCGTGCTAAAGGTCGTTGGCATAATTTACCATTAATTTCTTCTTATGTCGGAGTCGTTCCTTGCAGAGGAAGACAACTGCGGATCTGAACACGAAGCAAGTGGCATGAAGCTCAAGGCCCTTCTTTATCTTCCCGAGGAAGTCAGCAATGTTCAACCACTCAACGCCACCGTAGTGGTAAAGGTCACCAGGGCTTAGGTCAACGTCCACCTTTGAAATCTTCTGATGCTGACGATACAAGTGCTCGAAAATTGCTCCATACTCTTCGTGTATCCGTTGCATTTCGTTGATATGACCTGCAACCCCTTGCATCGACTGCCTCGCATCTGAAATTGAAAAATGCTGTTATCAGCAAAATTCTCTAGAAGCCCAAACGTTGATGGAAACCACGGTTCTACGCCGTGGGAATTAATAACGTCCCTGTCGCCTCCGCCGGCACTCACTCAAGAATCTTTCCTTTCACTCAACAATGCAAATAACTTGTGTCAATAAAACCCTCCCTTCCGCACCCGGTCCAAGTAATTTCCGACTGGAAGTAGATTTTATCGAAACACGAGGAGCTCAAATACCGGAGGAAATCCCATGCAAATATTTACAACTTCTCAAATTCGTTGTTTAGTCTGGCCAGAGTCGGGGCTGGCAAAACTCTCTCACTCTCCGACTAAAGGTCATTTCATGAAAGTCAAGTGAATGGACAAACACACAATTGAGTCGACATGCCATTCGGGATTTGGGATTGTAAAGGTCCTTTTACCCAAGAGACTCTGGTACTCAGGTGTGTTCGTATCCACGAGGCTTAGAAGATGCTGGAGCAACAGTGGATAAGTCAGGATCCTTTGAATCGGTTTTATCAAGTAGGACTCGAGAGTGTTGGAATGCTGCATCCTTGGGTTTCTGGCAGCTAGGAATTGTTGCAGTTCCAGATTCCCTTCTAGCGGATGCAAAAGTTTCTGTGCCTTGGAATGTGAAGCGCAAAAGGAAGAGTAGAGCTTGAAATGGTCAGCGAAACTGAGGAATGCTGCTGCAATATTGGCCAGGATCGTCTGCTCAGGATGGATTAGAAGAAAAATGAATTAGGATCCTCATTTCTTATTGGATTTCCACCCATTAGGAATTAACTTTGGAAGTTTGTTTGGGGAGGAGACGAATGGGATCTGGGGCTTACTTTGAACTCCGATGGATGTGCTATTGATTCGAGTGGGGTGGGTGTGTCAGATTCCATGGAAGTTTCCAAACTTCGGAGGAATTTCCGTTGAACTGTCACCATTTCTTGGATATTTCCAAATACGGCGATCATTTCGTCGGCGGAGAGAAAGTTCTCTTGACGGAGTGGCTCCAAGTACTGCTCCAGCAGGCAGGTCAAATGCTGAAATGAAATTGCAATGCAAACTCATCAATATGTAAAACGTAGTTCCATAATTATGTTGGAATCGATATTCTTCCTGGAACTTGTTTTAAAAACCTCTTGCAAGGTAGAGCTCAATGAACAGGGAAAAAGAGAATTTGATCTCTTTCGGATCCCGAAGCTCCATCAAAACCTTGCTTAAATTATGGCATGCCTTTTCTCCAGTATAAAACATCACTTTCTCTTCAGCTTTCTCCCATCTTTTGGAATGGTCTGATCCATGTGACACATAAAAACTTTCCCCGTTCTCTAAATCATAAAAGTTTTTAGGGATGATCCCCGGCCCTGCATCACTCCAGGCTTTTTCAAGTTTTCCAGAACTCTCTTTCTCTAACTAGGCTAATAAAAATATCTCCCTGGACCTTTTTGAAACTGGACAAAACTAGGGTCTGCGCCGCTTACCTTCACATAGGCCCTTTCAGTTTCCACCAGTTCTAGAATGACTTTCTTCATTTTCTCTGCATCCCTGGGTCCGCCATAGGGATGAGTTGGCGAGTTGCCACCGCTAATGACCGGCGAGATCTCCAGGCCTTGACTTTGTTGCCGCGTGAGCCTCGTCTGACGCTCCCTAGTCCGACAGATCCCAGTCACTTGCTCTGCAGACTAGCATGGAGAAAGTGTGCAAAGAAAAAATTACTTTCACCGCTTGAATCCCATGGAGGTTTTGAAGCCGTCAGTCTTTATGGACAAATGTGTTTACACATTAAACTCTCGTTAATCCTGCTCCCAACTCAAAGGCTGATTTTCATAAATCAATGTCTGACAGAGTGTAATGGGAAAGCAGCGGGTTGCCTCAGAATAGCTATATAGTCATTTCTCAAAATGCAAATTCCTCAATAAAGCGCTTACCATCAGGAGCGTTTCAATTTCAGTTGAGTCTCCCCTTGAGCGTCGTCCAGGCTCAGAAGAACGGCCAATTTCATCCGTATCAGAAGGACTCAAGTCTCGATCTGAAATGGAGAAGAAAAGAATGGAAACTGGAGTTCCTTCTGAAGCGTATTCGCTGATCACAGTCTATGAAAACTGTCGTACTCTGCTTCATCACGACAAGGAAAAATTATTTCAGCTTAGACTGACAAGGAAGTTGAGCATAAACGAGCATGAGTTATTGCATTGGAGCGCTTTGGAGCTATGAGCTTACTTTCGTGTGGTGCTGGAACAATGAGGTGAGAGAGAACGTCATCAGTGAGCACAATAGGATCAGCGGGTGGTGGTGGACAGACAAGCTGAGCAATGGCGGCATCCGCGGCTGCTAATGCAGCAGCGAGGGACGGAGGTTCTGTCCTTGCTGACCTTAGCATCAGACACAGTGACAATTCCTCCTGGAGCACTGACTCGATGTACATCATGTCCAAATCAGACACGATGGAACCATTGATCACCAGAATCTCATCGCTTTTGATTATACCTGCGCAAATAATTAACCAAGAGTTGACGTTCATTAGTCTCCGTCACTTCCTCAGAACAAAGGAACCACAAAATTCCTTTATAACCCGTCTTGGCTTTTGTTCTCCCTTCAAGACTAAACCTCATCACCCACGTCCCTGCTAAAATTAGTTCCTCCCAAATACAATTTCGAGAGGAAAAGGAAACACACACGGTAGAGAAAGTGGGAGACTGATTCCTTTCCCCATGTGAGGATGATGTTTCCTTTCATTTTTCACATCACATCCGATCATTTCATCTCCTGGTTTCTAATCCAATGGGGATTCTAACGGGGCCTTCTGGCTGGTGCAGGAAGCCTTAACTTGATTAATTAAAGGGAAGCTCCAGACTCTAGTTCCTTTTGTCTTTGTACGAATTCCCTCAAGCCTTTTGCCTCTCTTGTGTCATCAACCATGAGGAACTGAATTATAGAATTCCAGAATTCTTTGGTCTCCTGGAGCAATTTAACTTTAAAGACAAATAGGATCGCTTCATGTAATAAACTACCGCAGTTGCGAAATTCCATAGCGTTTACGCTTCCGAAGCTGCGGTGAGAGTTCTTACCATTATTCATGGCCACACTCCGTTCCTCGACTCGACTCACGTAACAGCACAATTCGTCTTGTCGGTCAGCATTCTCAACGAGCTCGGCCTCTACGCTAAAGCCCCACATTTGGTCCAAGGAACCCCGTGCCAACTCCACTTGATACAACAACTTACTCCGAACTTCGACCACTTCGTGTGTTGAGAGCTGGAAGAAAGGAAAAAGAAAGTTGTGTTTCAAAGAAGCTTTGGTGGTGGGTTGTATTCGAATGGATGAAAGCATATCGTAAACCTCAGGGAAGCGGAAACGGCGGAGAAACAAAAGCGGGAGCGGCGACTGCCGTGGCGGAGCCTCATTCCTCATGTCAATTCAGAAGACAATGGCAAAGTAGGAAATACAAATCGTAGTGCAAACGCGCCTTGACGGAAGGCACTTTTATGGCTATAACATAGCAAGAAGGATCTCTCTGAATTCCAGCTTCTCACGCACACTGGATAAAAACGTCTATTTGAAATGAAAATTGGAACATTCATCAGCGTCAGATAGGGAAGTAGTCGGAACAGTCTTTTGGCTGGAACCAGTGATGTGCTCAAAAAATCACATAACAGTTACTTAGAATTATTTGAAGAATCGAATTGGCAAACAGAAATGTAACAATAGGGCCTTTTGGGCGGATGCTCTTTTTTGAAGGACTTTCACTTTTATAGAGAGAATGCACAGTTACTGCCACATAAGGGCCTCATTTCTCTCACAAATAAGAGAAAACTTGAAAGAAGTGAGAGAATGCCTGAGCTCTTGCTATTATCCTTGCTGTATTTTTACAGACTCCGCTGTTGCTTTAGTGCCCACTTTACTTACGAAAGTGTCAATCAAGTCACTTCGATGTGGCACAAAGTAATTGGTATCCGGGAGCTCTCGTCGTTTCTTGACTCGGACAAAGTGCTCCATCGGTGCCAAGTTTTTCCGAGCACAGGCCGTGACGAGGAACTCTTCGACTGACATTGCATCCCTTAATGGAACCGTCACCACCTGGAAAACGTCATCATCATCATCCTAAATCTAACGATTCCTAACCTAAGCTAAAGAGGATAAACTCAATTTCCCCAAATCCCAGTCGTGAAGCCCTCACTTGATTTTCCGGCAGTGAAATCTTGATTGTCCTCTCTCCTTCCCGTTCTGTGGATGTGGATGCATGGAGTGAGCGTCGGGATGAGGCTGAATTTGAGCGTGATAGCAAAGGCGCACGGCGTTTCGTCGCTCCTCTCCCTGCAAGTAGGTTGCTAAGCAACGACGGACTCCGTGCACACACAAAGGCATGGAATGATGACACGGTAAAGACGCCCAACCGGTTCAGCGTATTCTTCGTTGTTCGAGACACGTGGGACAGAAGGCTCTGAAATAATTCCACAAAGAAATATATAGCCTTGGGTTTCAACAAAAGGTGGTCTTATCCGTAGCTGCCGTGGGTTCAACGATGCGTGTGTAGATGTGATGATGTGAGAAAACGATATTATGAAAGTACATAAGGCCCCTGGAAAAGTAATAGAGATGAAGGGATGGGAAGGAGATAAGGGCACCTTGAATTGCAAAGGCTGCAGAGAAAGTCCTTTTCTGTGTACATACGTGCAAATGTGAATATTCGGGTAAAGTAGGAAACGAACAAAAAGCTTCCTTCCTGCTTTCTCCAGCTTGCTATGGATCGATTACAGTTTTCCAAAGCACACGAGCCAGCTCAACAGCAGCAGATCGGACAACATCCAATTTTTATTTTCAAGAGAGAGAAAGAGGAGAAAGTTCAAGAGGAATGGGAATGGACTCGTCGTGTTCGCTCTGAATGCAACTGCCACTTGGCTCAAGTATCAAGTGCCCCTTGGGACTGTCCAGCCAAGAATGTGTTTACGGCAGATGACATTAAGAGAAAGTCACTTCACCAAACATTCAACTTTCACGTGTGGCCGTGTGTCCACAGGCACAAATTCATCTGCACAGGAAATAAATGTGACATACAGATAAGGCTCTAGAAAATCAATTTGGCTGATTAAACGCAATTTTGTATAAAATCCCACCAATGGGAGATATGATCCTTTGATCCTTAAATTATCCAACCAAGTGCGAGCATACGGGAATAATTCTTTATGCAAAAATTCTTTTCCCTTCAAGTGGAAAAATTATTCCATGAGAAATTCTTCCATGGATGAAATCCCATAGAGATTAAACTTAGCTTGGGTAGAATTGCTAGAATTCCTTGTGCCTTCAATCTTAAATTATTGTTTACTTTCTCCCAAATAATATTTGAGTAAAGAATGAATTTGGGCTTATTGCATTGGGACATTGGGCCTGGCCATGGAGCATAACAATGATGATGAAAATGAGCAGGCGGAACTACTCCTACTTTTACTATAAATGCAAAACAGCAGCAGCGAGGGAGAAAGACAAGCAGAGTTGTCCTTTTCAAGCGGCTGAAAGGAAAGTTTAATCCCATGGTGAAAGCAAGGAGAAAGTTGTTCCAATTTTTTTTATAAGTTGGAACAGGGCACACGGGAAAAGTCTTTCTCTGATTGGATATTGATGATGACTTCCGTCCGTAGAGATAGGGAAATGTCATTTCCAGAACTTTTGCGTAAACAAGAGTCTAGGCTGAAAGGAGGATGAAATCCCTATTGTGTTCTAGATCCTCCTACCATTTCCATGAATACTGATTTCCTCCTTTTTGTTCGCTTTGCACTAGAGCATTAGAAAGGCAGACATGATGCATGGGACATAACTTATTTATCGCACAGAGTACAACTAGGCATAGGCAAATCATCCTTCTTCATGGTCGCTAAGGAATAGAGTCAACCAACCTTGATGGCTATGAAATATCCGATTTTTATTGCAAAAGCCCCCAAAACTGTAGCCGCTTTACTGCTTTTTACCTGGTTTCGTTGAGATAGATATTTTATTACCTTTGGATTTGGAAGCTCTCCACCCTGGAGTGAGGCCATGTAGCAACGTAAGCGAAATTGCTCACAATGGAGACGCTCAATGTTCTCTTCCCAGTTGTTAATTTGCTGAGCCAATTGTTGTCTAGTGTCTGGATCGGCTACAACGGATCGCTGCAGTTCAGCCATATGACGTAATTTCCCATCCTGGAATTGAACAAAAATTAATTTTTAACAGACTAAAGTATGAAATCAGTTTAGGGCTTGGGGCCTCATTTGTCATCTATTTTCTGCTTTCTCTCCATTCGCTTTCTCCCCTAACTGCTAAACTGCTCAAAAATTTATCCGAAACGAAAGGACATTAATCATTTTTGTAGTGTTCCAGAGTGCGTCACCCTGTCATGATTTTACGAGTAGGTGGCTAACAACGTTCCACCCGATATGTCATTTCCCTTGCCATACTTGCTCCTGCATAAATTATAATAGCGACGCAGGAAACTTCATCTTCCTGTTAGTTCAATAACGAGAGACGCTTTTACCACCACCACCACCTTGAAGTTGAAGTGTGCTTCCTTGTTAAGGTTGATGAAACCCGACGATGCGAAATCTCATCAGAGATAATCAGGCCTTTCCCTTCGTATAAGCCACACTATGGCAGTCTGTTTTTGTTTGCATTCCCTTCACCCAGGGAGTGACTCAATTAAGGAAGGAAACAAACTCGGCTTTACTCTCGTTCCTTTTCTTTGATTTCGGAATTGAATTTGATTGAAAATGAGACTGGTGGTGGTATGTGGTGGTGGTGAAAAGTCTTCTCCTTGTACAACAAAATGGCTCTCGAGTTTTCAAAGAGAAATCAAAATGAAGTTGGAGAAATTCCCTTCCTACTTCTCAGTTCATTATAACTTAAGGGGATTCTGGTCCTCCAATTTAGTCTCAGAAGGGAAGGTCTTATTAGCTCCTTTTTCCCTGCAGGGAAAGTCCTACAAATCCTGAAAGTTGGGCTCATTGTGTCATTTCTATCATTAGCCAGAAACACGAGTCGTAATGCCAAATTGAATTTTCGCACATCAACTGCTCTACTGCAGAAGAGGAAAATGGAGTTACAATTCCAAATGAAGCCGAGTTGAAACATGTCTTTCTCCATCCACCACTCACACTTGAGTCAACACACTTTCTCCGTATTATAGTTTTCTTTACAAATCCTTCAACTTTCGTCGTTTCTCGTATCAGTGGAAACTTCTTATCCGCTGGTAGTAAAGTCGTCGTCGCCTTCCAGTTGAACAAGGACATATAAAAGGGGCAAGGAAGGGTAAAGTAAAAGTGTGTGTGTGGGAAAGAAACTTTCTTTTACTTCCAGGACTCATGCCATCCTGGTGGTGGAAGTTGTGTTTTGGCTTTCTCGGCCTTGAAGGCGTGCTAGAGATGATAAGTGATGATGATGAGTTCCCAACTTGCGTTTATTGGACAGGAATGGAGAAGAAAAAGTCATGTGAGGCTTCCATCAAAACAAGATAATTCCTACCGACTTTCACTTCCCTTTGATTTTTGGTTAATAACGCCATTTCCCTGCTACAACATCCTTTCTCTTTCGGCGGAATTAGATTAACTTTCTCCAGAAATGGAAAGCTTGCGTGGGTTGTGCCTATGCCAGTCGATTAAGCTGTCAAGTCATCCCCTTTGAGTTTAGTTTCATGGATGCAAATGACAGCTTATTCAAGCTACCAGTAAACCACACACACACATCGATCCAATACAGGCTGGAACAGAGTACAGCTTTAGAATCCTCTTTGCTCTGTTCTTATTACAGAGCGTGTGTGTTTTCTATTTCCTAATCAGTCATGCTTCATAAACTTCTCACCACGGAAAACCACTCAAAGGATTTTACAAAATCGCCAGCCCATGGAGAACGACTGCTGACTTTGCACTGGAGCAAAATGCTGACGACAGGGATGCCATCCAATTCTCAAATCTACAACGGAGCAGGGACGAATAAATTCAAACGAGGCACACCTGTGTATGAAACAAGCTTCAAAACCACAAGACCCACTAATTGCTACTATCTCTTTTTAATCCGACTTTATACTTTCAAGTAATATTGGACATAAGTCGCTTTATACGGTGAATGAAGCAGTGCAGCGCTTTAATTCAGCTTGAAAATGTTACCCTGGAACTACCCTCTTGTCAAAAGGTCAGCCAGGTTTCCGATAATTACAAGGGTAAGGGGCTCACTAATAAGGTACCGGTCATGGCCAGGGCTCCCAAATCATGGCCATGGAGTCATAAGTCAGCCCGGGCAAGGTTTCAGGGCCAGGGCACACCGGGATAATACCTCTAAACCAGAACCCGGGGAGACTATAGGGCCACGGTACTTTCACGACCAAGTATGCCTTGAAGGCCATGATTATTTTCAACGCTTTGCTTTTGTTTGAAATGGTGTTTGAAATAGAATATCTGTGATAAAGTGCTGTCAGTTTTGATTGTAGACACAATGAAAGCTCTTGGCATCTCTTCTTTCTTTGTTCTATTGACATTATTAATTGAACGCTTTTTCCTTCTATTTGCCTATCATTTACTGCCACTCCGAAGTGTGTGTGCCAATTCCAGAATCCCATATGAATATACACTTGAGCCGGGATCAACGTTTGCATTTGGTGGATTTTAAATCAAATAAAGATACACTAGTATGACACGAGTGTTTCCTGACAATCCATTCGGGAAGTGTATTACACAGGGAAGCACAACTTTCACCCGCATTGGAAACTCTTGCTGGATTAAATTTAACTTTATATTCATCTCTCAGTTATGCAGAGAAAGCTTTTCTCTTTTTGATTGAATGGATCTAGAATTTTTAGAGTTATTCTTGATGTTCGTAGATATTTTATAATTCAGTTGAATGTAAAATTGATCCTACTATGGGATCTTCATTTCCATAGAAATCAAGCTCACATGAGGAGGAAGTGAAGGGAATCAATGCCAAATGGGGAGTACTTGAGAATCCCCCAGTATCATAACCAAGAGTGAAAGTCCCTTTCACGTGTTACGCCTATACACATAAGCATTCAATTCCTTTCTCCTATGAAGTGGTTTGTTAGTCTACACGGGAAGTCGTAGAAATTCGATTTCTCTGACTTTCTCTGGAAACTGGCGTGAGTTCCACTTGAGCTTGTACAATAACCGTCTCCCCTGTCACATCTTACGGGGGATTCGATTCCGTTGAATCTCATTTCATGATGGTTATGCCATCTAATACAACCATAACAGTAGGACAAACGACTCACTTTGGGACATGACGGGCCCTTCTAGAAAGGATCAAATTCAACTTACAGGCTCACATTCAAAACCATTCAGACACGAATACAAATGGAATTGAGCAATCAACCTCACACCATGGAATTTCTCAGATTCCCATAACTTCAACGCCGCTTAATTTTTCAGAAATTTTACATTCTTCAGAAAAGAGAGCAGTAGTTTTCTGTTTCCTCCTTTTTGATGAAACTTGTGAAATTTTCGTACTCCTGACCAACTTACGGATTCAATTGCTTTGTCCAAGCGAATGATTTCCTCTTGAAGAAGATGTAGTGTCCCTGTTTTCCCACGATGCCTTGCAAAAGCAGCTGCACACGCCCAATGAATACTGTGAACCCAACTTTCCAATTCCACTTGACAAGGTGCCTGGAAATGTATTAAATTGGATCTCCACTTTCCAGGTTTACTACGACTGGTTTTGGGCAAACTTTGGGAAAACTTACTTGGAACAAGTACGCATCTCCGAATGCAGTGCTAAGACAAAAGATGTAATCCCGTTTGGGATGTTCTGGAATCGGTTGCATGATAGCACCATCAACAATTATCAAATGCTTAGGAGCTGCTTCAACGGATCTGCAATTATACAAATTAAAAATCGGGTACACCTCTCTCTAATGACCGGCCTTACCGTGACTCCCGTGCATCACAAGGGTAGAATAGGAGCGTCGTTCCTTTCAAGCATACCCAGTAGCCTTTCCATCCCCTCCGTCTTGCCAATTCCACTTGATGTCTCTTTCGTAACATCCATTTCTTCACACTAAGGAACCTGGAAAACGAGACAAAAGGTTTTACAAATGACAGTAATGAAATTCATTCGAGGAGAGAGTATAAGGAAACTTAATCGTAAAAAGAGCAACAGTGTAAGGGCGACATTTCCGCTCCTTACATCATCTCCCTCGTACCCTTGAGTGCTTTAAAGTAAGAGTAATCACACAAGATATGGAAAGTGTGTGTGCTTTTCCTTCAAATGAAAATTCGCTCAGGGCGTCACTTTCTCCTGAAACAACGTCATCATAATGAAAGAACAGAGGAAGAGTCAACATTATGAACTAGCTGGTATATGTAGCCGCTCTAGACACAAGATAGGAAAGGGGAAGTGTATAGGGAAAGGCAAAGGGATTGTCTAGAGAAAGCTCGAGGCTCATTTATCATAAGCTCCAGCATCAATCTTGGTTCCTTTTGGAGAATAGAGGGAGTGTACACTGGTAGGCAAAAAAGACAAGGCCCTGCCAAATCTTTAGGTCTAAACTCATTTACTTTCTCCCTGCTGAGTTGTTTAGTCGATGGAAAAATCCAAGAGAAAAAGAAGATGAGAAAGTCCCCGTGGAATGGAAGAGAAATCAGAAAAAGGCTCTTGGTCTATGTGCTTTAGTAGTGAAAGTGGTGAAAATCCTAGAAAACTAAAATGGCACAAACGGAACAAACATTTGGCAGCTAGGAAGCATTTTCAAGTGAGCTAAACGCCACCCTCCTTCCCATCTAATTTCATTTACTGCGCCAGGAAGTTACTACCGTATTGGCAGAACAGCTTGGGTTTGAAAAATCAAAAATCATTTTATAGTTTGTGCTAATTAAGCCTACTGTAGTAGTTTTTTCAAACAGTAAACTTTAGTTTATGATCTCCCTTTCAAAGGCCTTCTGTTTTATAGAATATAATATATATCTGACTTTTCATTAAATTCATATTTCCTTTTGATCCTTTCCTTTAGCGAGAAAGGAGCTTTGAAGTCTACAAACAAGAGACATGGAGACGCTTTCTTGATGCTTGCATCAAATCACCCAATTCTAAAAGCTTTTAAAACACCTCCATGTAAAACACTATTGGAAGAGTGGGAGGAGAAAGTTTTTAGAATAGAAATGTTTTTCTCCTCTTCCAAAAGTGTGAGAAGGGAAGCCAATGAAATTAAATCCCGGAGCAGGGCCCCATTCAAAACTTTCTTCGTTAATAATTTAAAAAATAGAAAACTTATTTCTATTGCTTCCCAACTTTAGAGATTTTAATTCTTTAATTGGAACTGGAATTTGCATTAAATCAGAGCAGAGGGGAGAAAGGACGGTTACTAAATTGACATGATTTTTCCAGTTGGTTGAGTTTCATCAGAGAGAAAGGGAAAGTAGGGAAAGTTCATACTTTCCTAGAATTCGAAGGGAAGAGACTCAATTCGTCTGTAAAAGACATTTTGGTTGAGCGAGAAAGACATTTTTCACGCTCTCGTTCTTTAACCACCTCGAGAGACCGTCCTGATGGAGAAAGGCGAACCACCAACATCCTCCGTCGTGTGAACAAATTGTAAGCAAAAGTCTGGGAGTGAAAGGTAAAGGGGGAGAAAGTATCCATGGAGATTATTCAGCAGAGAAGATCCAGCAGTGCTACATCACCTCTATTCATCGATGACAGGAGACAAGTCAACTTAGGAGTTAGACTCATGTCATACCCGGGGAAATGACAACATAATACCGACACCAGAAAGAACCAATACGTGTCATCCCCCTTATCACTCCAATTTGACAAACTTCTACTCAAAGGTAAAAGGAAAAACTAAGGGGAAAGTAGGGGGAAATCGAACAACTTTCACTAGTAGAATTTCACTCAACTTTTTAAAAAACTCTAAAAAAAAAAAGGAATGAGTTCTCAATACAAAAAATGACATATTATTAGAGGGTAAAAATTTTTTCCTGTGGTGTTGAATCCCTACAAAACTTTCAATCAAATTGGGTGTTTTCATTGTGCGTTTAGCTTGTGAAAACATGAGGAAGTACGCATGAATGCAGCAGAAAATTTTGGGACTTCCTACAATATACAATTTCTCTGTGTCGTCCATTATGGTAATTTTGGCATAAGTGTTACATTCTAAAGTGCCTCTTTTGTTCCCTTTCCTATGTGCACTTAGGAAAAGAAACACACAAAGCACAAACTATATAGCCGACTGCACTAAGAATTTCCTTTTGAATAGCTAAGCTGGAGAAAGTACTTTAGGGACTTTATGTCCTGCCCTTGTCTCTCTCATCTTCTGAGCAAATTATGTTTATTATATCCCCCCAGCTGCTCCTGCCCTTCAGCCATGTGTCTCGTTATACTTCTAAAAAGTTATAATAACTACACACTCCTTGTCTCACTGAAAAGCAGAATTTTAAAAACGATGGAGTAAAATGGATATTATGCTGTTTCTTTTTTAAAAAAGGAAAGTGACAAGTCCCCGATGAGTTGAACAAAACTCGCAGACAGCCATTAGCTCAGCTCAGTTGTAATAAAAGAAGCTCTAAATTCCCTTTTCACCTGGTGAAAGTTAAGAATTCCCGGTTAAAAGAGAAACTCGGGGTTTCATATTTCATATAAAAGGTTTAGCTTTCACTTTAATCCCAATCATTTCTCATGTTGCACCATTACATAATGGGAAAGAAAGAACGTAAAGCATTGCGTAAAAAGCACCACACTGTGAATGCTTTCAAGGGTTGCTTGCTATACTGTTAAAGGGCAAATGGGTTCATTGTTAACTGTTAAAGCAATTGACTCACCCTGCCTTTCTCACAGCACCAGTACAATTGAACGAAGCTGCAGACTTTCTCGAGCCTTTTGGTGAGCTGGTCCCATCCCCTGGTTCATCATCACTCACAGCAGTCGTCAACGACATCCGCTCATCATCACTTATCTAGAACAAAACAAGAAGCAATTAATCAATTAGTCAATTCAAGTGGGTACTTTGTGGCCCTCCCTGGAGTTTATGAAATGAATGCTTTCTCTCTCTTACAACCAGACACAAGGAGCACGAGAGTTGAAATTGAGTTGATGAGCTCCTGCCCCCTTGGCATTTGCATTAATTACTCATGTGGAAGGGATATGGGAAGACTCAATTTTAGAAATTCGAGAGAGAGATCCAAATTGCCAAAATGGAAGAGGCCCCCCCATTGGCTGCCATTAATTGAATTTTGATAGCATTTGAATTCCCTAGTTTATCAAAAGTTGAAGCTCTCCAATCGTAGAACTGGGAAACTCTGTTTTCCTCAAAGTCTCACAAATCATTGCCTATATACCAAAGTTTTTGAGGCTGAAGTGTCGTCGTCGTCGTCGTTTTAGAAAGGGAGAACTTTCATTTGAGTGAAAGTCAAAACCCAAAGAGCTCCTGGCCACGAACCACATTCGAAGCTAGAAAATTCAAAGACTTTTCTCTACCCCTAAACTTTCCCTTTGACTCTCCCCCTCCACCCGTATAACTCGAGTATAAGAATTTAAATTAGAAAGTCCCTGTGGTTTAAATTTCCTAAACAACAAATTACAAGGTCCCAAGCCCCTCTAAAATTAGAAGCCTAACTCATTTGGAAAGTTAATCTAATAATTTCACACACATTTTCACCATCACTGATTAAAAGCAGAGAAACCTGTAAAACTCTTGTACTGTGGATGTGAAAACAACCGTAAACGAGCGCCACACGAAGGCCATTTAAGTGCCTCAAATCCCCGCACGGAGAAAATTGCTTTCCACTTTTTTGGCTTTGGTCCACTCTGCTCTCAAAGCAGTCCCCTTAATGCTTTCTTTCTGGATCAAGTTTTCCTAAACGGACAGTCGTGGGTGCGTGTTGTGCGTGAAGTAAATAGAACTCATGTTTCATGAATGAATGTCAATCGCTTTTGGTCTCTCTTGCGGACATGCACTTCATTTTGGAATGACGAGAGGATTTCAAATGTAAAATGGCTCTGCTACTCTAGGCGAGGGTGGATGACAAGATTTTAAACCACCATGTCTATACCCCAAGTCCACAAGGCCCTCGTATACTTTCACTGCTACTTTTCTTTTATGTGACTAACAAGTAGGGCCTAAAGTTGTTGGTCCATTTGGCCTATAAAGAGAGCCTAAGACCCAAAAATATATTTATAAGATTCATAAATTGTTGTCCATGAAGATAAACTTTTGAGATGCTTCAACTTTCTCTCTTCGAATCCCTAGAACCACATCAAAGTTTTGCATTCCACTTCCCCAACTTTCAGTTTACAAGGGATACGCTCAACCCTATGATGAAGAAACAGGCGGGTGGACAGGAGAGAAAAAACAAAGTTTCCTCCATAAAATCTTCCAAAATGACTTTCTCACAGGAGCAGAGGGGAAAATAGAAAATCTTTTCCCTTGGACCAAAATATTGTGCAATTCTTTTCAAAGAAATCTGTCGATCGAAGAAGATTGGGTGAAAGGAGAAAGCAAATAGACATTTCTTTGTGGTCTTACACAAAACGAACTCAGCGGGGAAAATATACAATTTCAGGGCTTCATAGTTACCTTTGCCAGAAACAGAACGTTACACTCTTGAGGTTGAACATGGGGCCATGAATGGGCGTGCTCATGTTTCTTCAGTCCTCGCACGTCGTGGAATTCATGGGAACAGTCACATCGAGTCACATTCTCATCTTCCCTGGACTGAACCACACGTCGAGCCCAATTTATCACTGTAGCCCAATCAGGGCTCCGCAAGATGAGTTCCTGTTGTTTCCGGGGATAGGGGTAAGTGTAATACTGCTCGGAGGATTTATTACTCAAATTAGAAACGGGTCGGGAAATGGGCTCCTCCTGAGGATGCTGGCTTACGGGACATGACTCTTGGTAAAAGTAAGTGTTGTTACTTCCGGCTGCTGGCACGGCAGCGGTGTAGTAACCGCTCCCGCCCCCTCCAGCTCCTGACAGAGAAGAAGCTGACACTGATTCTGGACGTCTGTATCTGGCCACAGGTGTAAAAGCACCACGACCGGAACCACCCGGGATCTGGGGAATGGTACTAAGAGGTCCACGTGGGTAGGATGATGTAGGAGCGTTGACCCTAGGTGGTCCACCTCCTCTTAAGTTATACTGCGTAAGTGTAGCGTAGTAGGTCGAATCTTCCTGCTGCCCTCGCCCTTGACCCTGGCCAGAGTCTCCAGGAAAACGTCGGCCGCCAGCAGATGAGCTGATCGTCGACCCAGCAACGCTTGAGCTCCCCGACGGAATACTCCCACCCCCATGTCGCCCATTGAATTGAGCCTGAGGAACACCGCTCGTTGTTGAGCTTGCGTCATCCCCACCACCAGCTCGGTTCTCCCATGAGCTCAAAACGTTGGAGACAAAGGAGTAAAGCTCTTGAATGGAGTCGTAGTGCTGAAGCTGCGGCCGTAGCGCTCCTCTCACTAGATGTTGTTGCTGCTGGGGATAGCGGATAAGGGCGTTTGGTGCAAATCCCGCATTTCGTCCAGCTGGCTGGACATATATCCCTGCCGAGGGTTGCTGAGGCCGGAGAGAAGGTGACGAATGTGCCGGTGGTGGTGGTGGTTGACCTCTGACCAAGGCTGTCGAAGGCTGATTAGCCTGAGACTGTCCCGGTCTTGCCGGTGACGAGGTTGGATTTGGGCGAGGGCAGGTTCGACCTCTGTTCTGATAAGGTTCCACCTCAAATGGAGGTGAAGACCTAAAGGGGATTCGGGATGACGATGACGACAGTGACGGTGACGGATGTGGCTGGAGAAAGACGGGTTTGGGGGAACCTAAAAATTTTGTATCTCCGGCACGATCTTGGTCTTTGTCTCACTTAAGAGGATACGGGCATGGAGAGACTCTTGCAAATGTCAAAAGCAAACCACCTTCATAAAAGGAAGGTGATGATGCTGTCAAGAGTCGTCAATGTCACGCTGTGCGTCAGTGTCATCCGCCATAGTTCGATGCATATCGACTCTTCAACTTTCACATTTCATCGTTGTAATCTCATTTCTGAGTTGAGTTCGGGCACAACTGCACTCTGACCTCTGAGGTCATTTTGTAGTGTTGAAATGGAGCCAAATTAGGCTTTGGATTTGATTTACTGGACGACATTTGCCTTGCTGAGTGCTGTAATTCTCTCTGCCGCCGGCGGATGCTCTAATGAAACGACTGTAATGTCCAGACTGACGACAACCCCACGCACACTGTGTCATATTTAGCCCGATAAATGACCACCTCCGTGTCCAACTTGGCTTGTTTACTTCAACCCATTTCGTTCACCCTTTCACCGGGAGCAGTGAAAGCGCAGGAAACTCCTACCGCAGTCAACCACTCCAATCTACTACTGAAGCGGAGAAAGTTTCTCAAAATTTGATTCCACGTCCGCCTCCACAAAACTCAAAGTCAAGCAAATCCGATTCGGTACTGTATACCCGCAACCAACCCTGATAGCCTTGAGAAGGGAAATTCATAGTAACTGTCTCAAATGCACAATTCACAAAGTTACTAACAATCCATCCCTCCGCCTTTTGAAACTTTCGCACACCTCCCGGATCTGCAGGTAGAAGATAAAAACGCTTCCTTGTGTAGCTGTATGTTGGTGAAAGGGAGACTGGAGATTTGCTAGCGAACGAGAAGAGAAAGTCTTTTGTTCCTTTTTCGGCGTCTCCTTAGTTTCAGTTATCCTAGTGCGGATCTATTTTCTACCTTTTGGGATAACGAGATGAAGCCAGAGTCGGAGTCGCACTGCCACTTTCCCCAACCACGCCAACAATCCAACTTCTTCTCTACGACTTTCCCCGTCTCGGTTTTCTTCGGATCTCCTTTCACTGAGAGAGAGAGAGAGAGTGAGGCTGCCCCCTCATTCATGCGCTCCACGTGACTCTTTCACATTTCTAACCAACAACTGTTTACTCTTCCATACTATTAGCATTTATTTCACTAATTCGCTTCACTTATATGGACCTAGAAGCTAACAAAGTTTAATTGTGAATAGGGCAGAGGACTAATGACGACTCATTGGTCACTTTCTCTCCAGCTGAATAGGAAGCTCATTAAGTCTTTATTTCCAAAGGGAAAGGAGACACAGAGTAGTAGGCGGCGTATTTACAGCAGGGAATTCTGCCCACTTGTTTACGTTGAGAATTTAGGTCAAAAATGTTTACCTCAGAATTACACCTACGCAAGATTGTACATCGCAGCCTATTATAATTCGATTTAAAAGCTCTGCTTCAAGGAAAGAATTTCATTATTTGCAACTCTGTCTTTCTGCGTCTGAAATTTTGTGAAACTTGCGCAAGTTAACTTCCGGTCAAGGAAAATTTTGGATTTTCGGAGGAGCTAACCAGCTCTTAGCTCCGTGGTTCTGATACATAGAGGTTTTCTTTCCGAATTCTAATTTGCCAGTGTGTGAAAAAAGGAAATTGTGCTGTGGTCTTAGTTGAGTAGTGAAAAGGGCAAGGGTCATGGATATCTTTCACTATGTATAAGGAATCCAAACGACGAGAGTGATTTTGGAGTGGTAGATCTCCCTGCACGCTCATTAGAGTGTGGAATTTTGCTGATGAAAACAAGAAGACGGGATCTGTTAGAAGGCTTGATCCGAGTCCTCATCCTCATCTTCCTACCAACCAACAAACAAAAGGATGAAAATGGATTTGAACTCCTAGGCACTCATTTCTCATAGAGTAGAAGAAAAAGGGCAAAATCCTCAAACACAAGAAGAAAGGGAAAAATCTACTTTCACCATCCAATAATCTGGGGCTTTCTCTTCTCCAAGAATCAATCAAACCCACTACACCACTCTTCTAAAAAGGACTGGAAATAATCCTAATCTCAGCAAAGGAGGAATGAAACACGTTTCCAGTAGAACTAAATGGACCTCCAATCATCCACTATGCTTTACACCGTTGCTATACTTTAGCCCCGTTTAATTAAAATTCCAAATACAACACCGTACTTTCAATTCAATTTCAATAGTTTTCTTTTTCACATGCTGTCTCTGCTAGGAAGGGCACGTGACCCATTTCCCTGGTTATGGTTTGTTTTTACGATTCAGGGGGATGAGATGATCACTTTTTGGAATGGCCATTTGAGGTTGAGTTTTCCCCGGGTGACCTCCTAGGGTGAAAGTGTGGAGACACTTTCCCTCAGGAGCTCCATTGAGCAAGCTTGGATACTTATATTCTTCCCTCCAGGGTAATAAAATCGAGTGACGTATGTTGACGGTCATAAATTCCTTCTTACCTCTGACGATGTGAGATAGCAGAGTCGAGAGTCGGCTGACTCTACGGATGCCTGCTGACGAACGGAACCGAATTTATGGTGGACATGAATGTCACGATCTGAGAAATATCCACTTCGGTTCTCCCGATCGGAAAAGTAACCCGACCTTGTCACGCTCCCAACTTCCTGACGATCATAAGGACCACTCGACCTGGAAAAAGACAAAAAGGTCAAACACTTGCCAAAGTGAAAAGCTTCACTCTTCTCAGTTAACAGAAAAGAAAGTGAGACTTATTCCCTGCTGCCTGTAAAAAATAGGAATTCATTGAATTCTTGGCGCCTGTCGGAAGAACATAGATGCTAGTGAAAGTCTTCCACCGCTTTCACTAGCACTAGCTGAAAAAGCTCCTTCTTGCAGAATTTTTAGAAAATTGTGTTGAAATGGCATAAGAATCGTTCCTTTTAAGTTACTAAGTTGATTTATATGGAATTCTGTCTCATCTCCGCCTACCCCTCTGTGATGAGGAGTTATGGGTTTCCCTTCTGAAACTTTCCAACAGGAAACATTTTATGTCTCTCTTCCCTACAGTATATCGAGAAGTGAAAGATGAGAACTTTCGTCTTCTGCTCCTAATGGGCTCTTCATTATTCCCAGGAAAGGGACAGAAAAGAGACAGAATACATTAGGAATATTGCCATTGTACTCTTCCTTCTATTCTTGTCAGCTTCATTTCTGACAAATCAGCGTCACGAAGGATTCACACAGCCACTCAAGCCGGATTACTAGACTCTCTACCAGAGTAAATCCATGAATCTCAAATTAACGAAATTGAATTAGGCCAAAGGGAATTTGTGCCTGTGTTGTGATGCGGTTGTACTCTCCTAATTTCTAGAATCAAATCTCTCTTCCTCACTCCTATTGGTAGTAGTGATTCCAATCAAATTGAGTGTAGTTCATCAAGGAAATGGAAGTGTAGAATCACCCAGTGAAAGGGAGCATAAATCTTGTATTATAACTTTCACTCAATTTCCTATTATGCGAGAGTCCCTACAAAGGACTGCAAAGGGAAGGGAAAGTGATAAATGACTCTCTCTCTCTCTCCGATTCTAAGGCAAGGCATAGGTAGTACCTTGAGTTATGATCACTGAGGTAGCCACGGTCCCTGAAGTCAGAGTAGTACCCACTGAGCCCATCAGAGTCACGGGACTCGCGAGACGCTTCCCGTGAACTCCCTCGGAAATTGTCTCGAGTCGATGAGGGTACAAATCTTGGAAGTGTGGTTGAGCGTGAATTGGGTGGAACAGCTGCTGTAAAAGAGAAAGTTTAAAACACATTTAGAATGAAATGGATTCTTAGGATTCTACCTATAAGAATGCAACCCTTCCCGGCACGTCCAACTTTCACCGTAAAACCCACAATGCTGACTTTCTCCTGGGCTTATGGCCTTAATTAATTCTAATCTAAAAAGGGCGGTGTAGATTAGGTTAGAACACCATCAGATACGAGGAGTGAATGTAAAGTAGATTTCATACGTGGTGAAATCCTGATAGTCCCTGCTGCTTAACATTTTGGTATAATTAGTAAATACCGGGTGGTGTAATTGGTAATAGACACGCGAGGGATCGCATGTGAAGCTATCATCATCACACGTCGCCTGCTGTGTGCCCACGACGTGTCGTCAGTTCATGAATCACAAAGCATAAATGTATTGTAGTAATAAGATAGAAAACTTTAAAAAAAAACTTTCTCCTTGGGGGTTCCGTGGGAGTGAAGAATTTTGCAATTAAAAAGGGAAGAGGATTCTGCAAAGCTGAATTGATCTGGGCTCTCCTTCCTTGTTTTAAATTACTGTTCATAAATATAAAACCATTGGGGTCTACTCTGAGCAGTTGTGACACGGGAAATGAAATTTGGGAGCTTCCATTGTCTCCTAATAAAATCCTATTGTCGTCGTATGAGAAAGAAAGTAAGGGAAAGTCTCTAATTCCAAGGATCCCATTGTTTAATCCCATTAGCACATTAAAAACAATAATATACGCAGGAAAGGGGAAAGGAAGAGAGGGAATGGGGCAAGGCAGCTTTCACTTTGCATCATTTCAAACCCTATATTTCTTTCACTTTTACTTTCACTCGGAAATGGCGATCTGCCAGCCATCTCTGGCGCTTTCTCCACATCCTAAAGGCCCTACATTTTTCAAAGTGGTTTTTGGCTTCATCCACGGCTACGCTTCAAGTGAAAGTTGGAAAGATTGAAAACCATCTTTTGCTCATTTTTTGTAATTTTTAAACTGTTTGTCCAGTTTTACTAGTCTAAATCTAAAATAAATTCTCAATGACGTTTATCTTGATTTGATTGAGCTTATGAAGCAATTAAAATCTTTAAAGGCTTCGTAATTTACCTAGATTTTCGTTGCTTTGTGAAATGATTGCTTCAAATGTATGGAGACTGTAGCTCTCTGCGTCCATTCCCTTGGCAAGTGTGTTGCGTAAATGTTGCTCGTATTCCAACAGCAGCCTTGCCGTTGGTGATCCTGGAGAGGGACTCTTTGGAACTAGAATTGATTTTAAAACATGAACTTCTAATCCTCATAAATTTTAATTGTGAAATTAAATACCATCTCCTTCTGGGCTTGAGCTCGGTGGAGTTGTGGCGTAGTATGCGTGGTCAAATGCAGGGTGATGGTAGTGCCTATGTTCCAAGGGTGACTGTTCCGATTTCTTCCCGTAAACGGTCTGAGTCCCAACCCCACGACCTGGAATAACAAAAGTAAATGTCTGGCAGGAGTTTGGCAGTTTTGGAAGCATTTACTTCGTTCTTGAGCTCGACGTAGAGTTTCAGTCCGTCGTCCAGCAGGTTGTCCATCCCTAGTGAGAGTAGATACATGTCTGATCTCAGGTTCAGAAATGTATCCGTCATGGTAGTAGACACGTCGAGCCATTTCCGGTGAAGTGACAACGGATCCACTTGAGACTGGGATTGGTTTCAGCAGTCGCTTCAGAGTTTGACTGTCCGTTAGTCCATCCCCGGTTGGAGTTGTGTTTGTCCCGATTGTCGCTTTCGATGACAAAGAACGAAGCCGGCTAGGAATACGAAAACATTAAAGTTAATATATAACGTATTTTCAGTTTCATCCAATTCATTTCGTCAGATGGATAATGAAGTTGTTTACCTTGTGTTAGCATATTGTGGCTGTTGCTGCTGCTGTTGATGAGCGATGAGTTCAGTCTGCTGTTGTTGTGACACGACCTGCTTTCCAGCTGGGGTCACGCGATTCACGTCATCTGTGCTCTTACTTCGACTCTTCTTTCGATCAATTGTGGAGTCACGCCCGGCATCCCCATCAGTGTAGTCGACAGATTTCGAAGCAACGATTTCTCTCCCACCGCGCCCCAGACTCCTTCCTCTCGCCGCCTCAGCTCTTCCATCTTCAACGTCCGACGCTGTCCCGATTCCCTGAAATACAAAAAAAAACTTACTTAACATGAATCAAAAAATTGGCACAGAGTTTTGCTCATATCGCCAGAAACCGTCCAGAATCAGGAGCCTAAGGACACATTCTGGCAACCGGAAACTGCTGATTGAAGCCTTACTTTTGATTCTGTGTTTCGACGAAGCGTTGCATATTCTGTAACGCCTTCTTTCCGTCCTCCTGGAGCTGCTGCTAGCGTTGACCGTGTGGGTAGCGTCGATGCCGCTGGGGAAAAAATTCCAGTTCATTATGTACATTCAAATACCAAATCAGATCGAAGATCGTCATTTCCTTGCCTCTGAACCGTGGGTCCATTGCTCTAAGCCTAGCATACTGTTCCGCAGTCATGCAAGTACACTGTGGCTCCCGGCTTTTGGAAGGTGAAGTTGGTGTTGACAAAGGTCGTCGTCTCCCTGCAGTTCCGGACGTCGAATTGACCCTGCCACTGCCACCGCGGCTTCCACCAGCAGAACCGCCGCCTCTGTCAAATCCACGTCCAGCACCTGCAGCTCCTCCCCGTACTGCAGCAGCATTGTCCAGTCTAAGGGAATAAGATGAACTCGCCTTTCGAGAAAACTTGAAAGCCGGTGACTGCAATTCAAAAGTAATCGAGTGAATGTGTTAGATTGGGATTCAGCTGTGGAAACTTTAAGTGAACAATTACACAGCATTCTCGAAATTGTTTGGCATCAATTGGCGAAGTGAAATTGAGTCCCCATGTATCACTCGTCACGGGATCCTTCCAGTACACGAAACACTCGGAAGCTTGACCAATACGTGTGCCTGGAATAGGAAAGCATCGCTTGGTGAACTCACCTTTGACATTGTTTAGCTGAGATAGATTTGGATTTATTATTACCTGGCTGGACGAGTCGAACATCTAGGATCTTATCGACCTGGGAGTTGTATGCGGTGATGTGAAATACAACATCAGGCGAATCCTGGAAAGCAAAGCAATCGTAAACCTTGACCTGAGAGAGTGATCTTTCAAGGGATTAATTACTTGGACACAGGTGATGTTGACAGGTACCAGATCCTCTGAGACTTGTTGCCATTTCACGGTCCCTCCGCCAGCGGAAGAAACGTGGAACACTTCCGCCCAAAGTCGGAGCAAATGGCCATCCCTTTTGGTAAAACTTCGACTACTTGAGCCAGCACTCCACGGAGTGTCCTCTGCAATGTCAAAAAATGTTCAGGTCATTCATTGTTCAATTTGCCATATTGGGAGCGCCATTACCGTAACGATATGGTTTACGACTCAACGGGCCACAATTGCAGCTCAGCTTATTCCCCATCAAGAAGATCAGGTTGGCGACGTCGCCGTCCTTTTCCGAAGTCGACCCAATATGGCTGCAGGTCAATGTCAATTATTGCTTCTGCTTAAGCAGCAAAATGTCCTCCGAAGCTTTCAATGTTCTTCTCGATGTTGTTGATTCGTGAGCAAGAGAAACCACGTTGTATTCGGTGCAACTAATGATAATTTTCTTCAGCCTTATCGCAATCAAGTATAGGGAGAGTCGTTGATTTCTAATTATTTCAGTCAATGCAAAGGATGAACACAATTATGAGAAGCCATGTGACATTAGTCGTGGTTTTAAAGTTGAATGCTTGAAGCAGTAGCTTCCAGTTTCCAAGCAGTTTCCAGTATAATACTGCTCAAGTACTAGAGCACAAGTTCATCCGTACAAGTCACTCCAGACGACACCCATCACCACCAGCCCTCATCTTCAGATCTGGAATTAAAATCAACACCAAATCAAAATCAGAAAGTGAAAGTTTGGAGAAAGTTTCAGGGCCTACTGGTAGGTGAAAGTTTAAACTTTCACCTTCAGTTAAATATCGATAATAATCATTCCTTTAGAGTTAGAGCTTAAGCTATTTCCTCGATTATTCAAGCTTGTCAAGATACACTTTAGAGCTCTGCTAGATTAATGAAGTGGAAGCACCCAAGGAATTTTAAGCCCTCTTCAAAACTGTAGCTTTAGCAATTTCTCAAGGAACCTGGGGAATCGATCTTCCACTTTTGGCTTGTGATTTTAGTCCAAGATAAACTGTAAACACACCTACGCTTCAGGCTAGAAATAGACAATAATTAGTCACATTCACACGTACAGGAATCTGAAATATGGGCTTCTGACCATTTTTCATAAAAATCATGCCAGTCTTTTTAGATGTAACCTATGCTTATAAATTATAGACATCATTTCAGAAGGATTTCATGTAGTAGAGCCATTTTGTCAACTTTGTATTTGTAATGGAGCAAGTGAACAAAAGGAAGACACGCCTTGGTGATAATGACTCAAAAGAGAATCCCTGATAGCCTAATTAAGCAATCTTTTTCTTCAGGAGAAAGGAAGCGATTGTCGAAAGGGGGAAAACAATGGATGAAAAATGGTGTGTTATGAATAGACAAATCACAAGAAAGGCTCATTAGCGAAATACTAACGTCACGAAAAACACAAGCTACACGGTAGGAATCATTGAACTTTCTCTTTAGAAATGATTCAACGCCATTTACAGTTTTTATAGTGGAACGAGCGCCTTGTAAAAGGAAAAAATCAGTTGAAAAACAGCTATTTTATTGTAACAATCTTGATTCCTCCAAGCAGATGATTCTTTTGTTAGATTCGCATTAAAATTTTGATTTTACTAACCTAACGGAAACCTGATCTCAAGAGCATTAGCTAACCCTAACGAGAGCCTTCTTACTTTGTTGATTCCTACACATGATAGGTCAGAAACCATCAGTGTCCCACCTACGCTTATTTACGGTGAAAGCCTTACTTTCACCTAGGAGAGAATTCCATTGCCCTAGTTCATTCCCACACACGACCTTTCCCCTACGTAAAGTAAAACGTGTATTCACCTCCACTGTCGTGGGCGTATGTCATCATCACTTAAAAGAAACCACACAACTTTCTGGACTTAACGAAGAGAGTGAACAACTCGGAACAAACTCTGAATTCAAACTCATGGATGAGGAGCTCTGGCCACGCATCACGTCGTCCCTTTTGTTTTCTTCCTTTTTAAACTTTTTTAGAAACCTTGAGAGGAGTGGAAAAATGTTGAAAAAAAACAACATCTTCTGAAACCAAAGCGGAGAGGAAGGAGGACGGTAAATAGAGGCTTACAAAGCCAAGGAGACTGTCGGCCCACTTTACAGTTTTCAGGAAGTACAGCCGTGGTATAGAGAGAAAAGTTTGCTCCTGCTGCTGCTCCTCTGGAGAAAGTTGGAAGGCACACACACGGTGGAGAGAGAGCAAGCAACGTTGTCCTTTAAAGTTATTCGTCAAGTGCTCTCCTCGAATCCTCCATCAAAAGACCCGTGTGGAAACTTTATAGAACTGAACCTGAATGTTCCAGGTTGGCCGGTGATTAAAGGGAAAATCTTTTTTCTCGCACTTCCAACTTTCTCCAGGAGAGAGACAAAGTTGGGACCATGGGCTTTTGCATGTGGTAGAAATGGTACACTGGGACACACAGGGACAAAGGGAGAGAGTCAAAGTGTCTACCTTTGGAGCGAGGACAAAACCCGGGCATTCTGTCATCCCTTGTGAGAAGAAGGAACTTCGATCCTCCCCTAATGAGTGTTCATTAACTTTCTCCACCACCAGCATGAGTCTAATTACTTCCGTTGTTCTTATGGTTATGAACCCTCCCACCTTCATTTCCGTCATAGCCCAAAGGAGACACATGTTGCATCTTCTTCTCTTCAATTTCCATTAACTTCTTAACCCATTGATCATCATCATCAACCTAGCAGCAGGTGGAATTCGATTAACAACAGGAAGGGTGTGAAACTCGATAATGGCAATAGCGTTCTTAGCTGGGAGGTTGTTGACACCACCAACACCATCATTCGATTATCTTCAGCAAACAGAAAACCTTCCAGCCAATCATCCTACACTCAACTACAGCAAGCACGAAGTTTATAACAAAGGATTTCACAATTTGTATTAAAGTCAATTAACAAGGACTTAGGACTTTCCCAGACAGGAGAAAAATTGAATCAAGTTCAACACACATGCAAAAATGTCGTTCAAACCGATCTGCTTGACAATCTTAAGCTAAACGCTAGAAGAACCCCTTTCAAGCTGCTTGCTAGCTAGCTAGCTGCAAGCATAGAATATTAGAATTTACCCAGTAGTGTTTAATGCTTAAGTTTAGCAACATTGTAGACACCTTAAATTAGCAAAATTGCCACCTTCGGCTTGGTAGAACTGGTTTTCTTTGCAAAAAATTTTTAACAATGGTTTTGAACCCATGAGAATTTGCCCTGTGGTTCTAAAAGAAGCTTGGAAATGGAGAATCTTAGAGAGTTTCCCTGTGCCTAAAAATTTGTCATCAGTTTACAGGGAAATTGAACATGACACTATAAGGAATGATGTTAGTGGCAAGATTGATGAGGCAATCAAATAAACGCCTCCGCAAGAGTGTAACTGATAAGCCTCGTATGTGTACAGCTTATCACACAATTTATCCTACACGCTTTCACTTTAATATAAAGTAAAAGCTCATAAAAAAGAAAGGCGATTAGGGTTGAGAATAGCAAGGGGCAAGTTTCTGAATCTGAGGAAATATGATGCAGAGTTGTGATTATAATCGAGTGAATTTCTGAACGGGAGTTTTTTAAACAATTTGTTTTCTGTTTGTGAAAGTGTGGGCCATCTGTGACTGTCCGTGCCAGTAGTTTCCTCATTTTGTGTGAAATTTCATTTGAATTGGAAAAGTCAAGTTTCAGAGTCATTGAGTTATTGGTGAAAGTGGATTTTCTCCATTTCACTCCTTCCGAAAGAAGTGGGAGCGTGCATAGGTGCGGAATCCGAAATCAACAGCATATGTCACTACCCGGGTATTCCAACCAAAAGGCGTCTTATACACTGAATCTTTCACTTTCACCCATACCACTCTGGACCAGTCCAAATGCCAAAGAACATGCAAAGTTTTCCCTTCTTGCAAAAAGTATTGACAAACTTTTCTCTCTTTTTTCTACCCAAGTGGATCCAGTGTTAAAGCCTGAAATTGAAAGAAGGTTACCATCCAATTTCCCATCTACACTTTTTCCACAGTAAACTTGACTTTTCAATCAGTCTCAGGAAGGAAGTAATCAAGGAAACCAAACGATGGCCATTGAACTTAAGATTGAACTAAAAAAAACTGTCTCGGTCAGAGAAGGTTGTTGGTTGTTATATTTAAATGGAACTGCGAAGGCTCCTTCATTTATGCATGTCACAAATTCATCCTCCTGGAAGCAGTGATTGATGCCCTTTCCTTTCCCACTGTCTCCCAAAGGGAAAGTTTACCCAGGGAAAAGACTGGTGGTCATATGCACATAATCAAGGCGGATTTGGGCTTTTATTCCTCGACTACTCCATTGGAATACACTACTCAACTACGACTATGGAAAGAACTTGGGCAGAAAAACGGAGGCTGTGTAATCGATCTCTTCCTGGCAGAAGAGCAGGAGGCATACGGGCTTAACTTAAATGGAAGCATTTTTGTGGTAAAAAAGAAGAAAATTCAAGGAGAAAAGTAGACAGGCGAAAGAAATAAAGTGAGTTACCGAGAAAGAAGCAAACGAAGGAGCAAGAGAAAGATCGGATCATGTCTCTTGAATACCTTCCCATTATTCAGGAAAACACACAAAAAGAGAACCAGTTAAAAACACGCGAGTAATAGCTTTCAGTTTCAGCCCAATTACAGAGGTCAATTAACAGTTAAACAATTATTAAACGCTCACGGAAGCCACATTAAGAGACATTCAAACTTTCTTAGTTAAAACTATAGACGGTTACTCAATGTTTTTATGAAATGGCATTAAATCGGAGCAAGACAGCAAGGGTCAGTTTTTGAATCATGAATATATGCATTTTTATGCATTTCTGTTCATCCCGTGTCTTTTTTACTCTTCAAATAGCTCTGTTCCGAACAGTCACACAGAACTATACAGCTTTTTAAGATGTACAAAAGTAAGTACATCCTAGCCGCCCACGTTTTTACACTTTCCGTGTCGATTAGCTCCTCTATTTGCAGAGTATGGACTCTACTTTTGAGCTGGACGAGCAACTTGAAGAAGAGAGAGCTTGGAGTATCGATACCCTGGTAGGGAGGCTGAGCGTAATTTAATGGTTGATGAGGAGGGTTAGAGAAAGGTCATAAAAGTTCATGTTCATGTTTGGGAAGACGAAGACAAGAGAAAAGTCCCTGACACCAGAACCTCACATTCCTCGCTCTCCCCTTGTTTTCTCCCCGTCATAAACCATGGTTTAGGAAGATTGAAATTAAATATTTCATGAACTCTGCTATACCATCGGAGCTGGAGGAAGCAAAGGCAAGGAAGCTAAGCCATAGGACATGCAAGGCTCCTCTTCTCCTCTCTGTGTCTATGATGATGAGCAGACGAGAAATCAGGATGGACCAGGGCAGTGGGCACTGCACTGGCTGGTACTGGTGGTGTCGTAATCAGGAGTTATCATCACACACATCATGAACTACCACCACTGAAACTTCATGTTCATGGAATCAAATCGAAAAACTTTTCCCGTCTTCCCTTCTCGGATTATTGGGGTCAGAGGGAGAGAAAGGCTTTAGGATTTTGATCCGAAAACCGCCCAGTTTCTACTAGGAGCTTCACAGAGGACGGGCAAGGCCCATTCCAAACCAACTACCACCAAAGGATAATAAATTGCAAACTAGGACTTTGCAAATTAAGAATCAAAGGGAGGCAGAGGGGATGAAATGAACAAACGGTTTGCCAATGGGGCATTTAACAGACAATTCTGTAGCTCTTCACTTCCGTAAAGAAAAACGCATGAAACTGCATGAAATATCGGAGGAAAATTGGACCACAGGTTTTTCACGGCCATTGAAGGTTTCACACATCCATAAACTTACCGTTTCCAACGATTTTCATCGTTGCTTTCGACGATTTGGTCTAATTTTTGTTTCAAATTTTAGAAGGAAACGATGAGATCCAAAAGCGTTTTCTGATTTCAAACTCCTGACTGGCCATTACGTAAACTTGACCACTGCTCATTCAGTTCTGGAGACCGTGACACTTTTTGTATTGTCACTTTAGTTCCGATAGCTCCTTGAAGTCTAGATCACAAAGCTTTAGGAATCGAAGCTCAAATAAAAAAGTGGGTATATCCGCAAGGTTCACATTTGTGGTGAAAGTATCCTTTGCCAGTCGTCTTCTTTTTACTGGTGTTGATGAGCAAAGGGAAAGTTGAGCACAGTGGAGGAACTAAAGGAAACCTTGTAGCCAAACTAACCCCGGAGTGCACTTGTTTTGACCTCGTTTTGACAGTCCAGGTCAAGAGAGAGGAGGGTCGACGGAGGCGGAATGACTACTACTGGGCCCCACCGTGTGTGGATCTACATTGAAGACCGTGTGCTAGTGCCGTTGTAGTATCTGGCTCAGATATTTCTATAGAGGGGGTAGGGGTCGTCCTTTTTAGAAGGATTCTCTCCAGTACTTTCCATATGAACTCTCCGCCTGCCGACCGACTTTCACTCCCGTATGAAATCCGGAGTTCCTCCAGTTGGGTTCTGGATGCTTTCCCTCCTCCAGCCGAAGAGACGGAAGATGGGAAAGTGGACTCCTTCAGTACGTGAGATCGTAGTCCCTGGTCCAGGATATGGCGAAGTTGTCATGACTACGGCAGTCTCGACTCCACTTTCTCCGCCGGAGAAAGAAGGAGATCTCAGGTTTCCCAGAGCAACGCAGAATCCAAAATCCCCAAAAGACTTTCACCGTCCTGCTCATGTTACTTTCTCCTCCTTTCCCTCCCCCCGTCGAAAGATCATTTTGGATAGTCCCAGTAGGTGCACGTAAGGGTTGGAATCTCCATGTCAATTACAGCATCCGGTCCATTCTTCACCCAACGGAGATCCTCTCCTGTGTCTCCTACCTCCTCGACCCACTACCCACCACACACTTTCACCACGGAGGTGCATGGGAACGGGCTTGTGATGATGAGGGCTCTCTCCGTATATTCCTTCAACCCGCACCCAATGCTCCTACTTCCGGTTTATGATCCACACCGGCTCTTACTATACTATACTCAACACCACGGGAAAAGAAAAAGGATGAAAGGCGGAAATAGAGACAGAGGGGAGGCCATTCAGATTTCAACATCCAACTCGCCCTGAAGTTTCCGATCTGGGCCAACACAAGCTTTACTTTATCAAATACTCATCGTCCCTAGTAGGCTGGTAGTTAGCTGACTCATCCTGTGTCATCATTCAACGAAGAGGTCAAATATAAATATAGGGGATGGACACAAATCACACAATGGGGGTTCCTGCTTGTCACGCACAGCGTGACAGATGGATGTCTTCATTTGTCTATTTATTGCTAACTACAGTCTCCAGATAAAGTTGACATGTGCTCATGTCAAATAAACCAAGAAGGGGTCACCAGACTCTCAAATTGGATTACAAATTGAATACCCCATAACTCGGATCCTTTGGGGAGAGGTTTCTGGTTAAAAAGGAAAGCCATACAAGGGTTCCAAAAATCACAAAGACATGCACATTTCTCCGTGGTGGATTCTGGCATATAAAAAAAAGTACAATCAACCAATAGCTTATTTGTCAAGACGAGGAAAAGGCAAAGCTGACAAATGAGCCACCCTGAACCTCCCGATGTGCAAGTTTAATATAATTTTTTTTTGCATGTAATTTTGGTTTCGTGGTCAGAATGGATTCCCTCGTGGTTTTAATGGGAAAGGTGAGCATTAGCCTTATTGTCTGTCCAGATCAATGAGCCTGGAAATCATCCAAGTTTCTGAGAAAGTAGGGAAACGGTGAAAGCAGAGGCACGAAGGTGGTTATTTCCCACGCCGTGGGAAACTGGCAGATTGTGGGGGTGCGTGTGGTCTCCGCCGGTGTGAGGAAAGTTCTTTCCGGTTCCTTCTGCCTAAATAAAACATTAAAAGAACTAAACTTGGCCACTTTCACCTTAGAGCCTAATAGCGTACTTGTTGATTGACCATAACTCAATTCACGCCCAAATCCTAAATGTTAAAAATCCCAATTTGGCAAGGGTATCCTAGTGACCTGGATTTAAGATGATCATTAGTGGATTTTGTAAAAGTGGAATCATTGACATTTAGCCATCTTTGGAATTTGAGTTCTTTTGAGTTTCCAAATTGATTGGAAGTCTTTTTGGATTAGGCAAGAGAGACAGTTTACAAAAGAGGCCTGGAAATCCAATACTTTTCTCGTTTCCCTTTGAATTACTCTCCTTAGAACAACATCCTTTCTTCTCTCTCTCTCTCTCTTGAATAATTATTACAGTTTCCTCTAGGCTCTATTAAGGAGAGCTGACGTTGGATTATACAGAGTTACAATAATTAAAACTGGAGCATTGTTGTGAATGTAGTTGTGCTAAGGAGCCACACGTGTCTCATCATGCCAAGAGCCAAATAGGGAATGAGGACCCTGGAGAAAGTTTTCACTTTCTACAACCCATGATCTCCTTCCTTCACTGGATATCCTCCACTCCTCTCTGGAACTTTAAAGTTCTCATGCAGACGAGGAGGGTCCATGGCCTGCCATTATGTCGTCAGTGGCAGTATGAGAGCCGGAGCCTGGAGGGCTCCAAAGGATTCTACTATTCCCACATCGATTTTCACGCTCATCGATCCAGGCCGTGCTCCTTTCCTAAAGCATCTTAGGATCCGGAGTTGAAGATGGACAGGAGCCAGGAGATGGACCACGAGGAAAACCGGCATCCCAACCATTACACAAAACAACAGAGCAAGACAATCGGAGAAAGGGGACGGAGCTAGGGCCTTTTAACATCCAAACCTCGAGTCGAGTGAAGGAAACTAATCAGCTCAGAGGAGAAAGCAATAGAAATATTACACTGACTTAGAACAAAAACTTTTATTTCCTTTTATCACTAGGCAAAATGAAAATAATTATGGAATGACGCTGAAACTGGATACTCTGGAAGAACCAGGGAATTAGGAGAAAGTTGTGCCTTATTAGTTTGACAGGACATGGATCCAGATTGAGATTGATGGAGCAGGAATTGGGAAAAATCAAATGCGCGGTGGGGGTAATTGGTGCAGAAGAGAAAGCAGTCTACCGTCATCTTCAGCAAGGAAGGGAAAGCGAGCTTTCGATTTTCTACTTTCACGTGCTTCCCATCCAAGAAAAGAGAGAGCGCACAATCCCTGCTTTCACCGAAACCGAAATTTCAACCCCAGAACCCATAGGATTCTCGGTGACTACTAAACTGACCTTTATTTCAGTTCGATTAAACTTATGCAATATTTTCAGAACGCCCTTTTGGAAGTGACGGAGAGTGACGCTTCCAGTTTTGGGTTTTGGTGAACAACATTTTTCGAGGACAGGATGATTCCTTGCAAAATGAATTGTTAAAATGTGAAAGCGAAATGAACTTGTCACTTCCGGTTTGGAGGTTCAATTAGGTAGATTAGCCGAGGCTACGTGCCACTTGAAAATTTGAAGCTGTATAGTTGCTCTGTTCAGGTCATTTGAACTCAGGTCATCAAAGGTATTCGTACATTAATGGCATTTCTGAAATATCTCGTGACTATTTTCCTCGTGTTGAGTTCCAACCCTGAAAGGACTCAAGGGATTCTTGTTGGTAATTATTAATTTAAATTCTAATTTCAGAGATTTGAACTTTTGTTTTTCTCTTTTGTAACATTTAGTTGTCCAGCAGGATTGTGTCCTTCGTCAGATTTGGTTTACCAGTACTGCTCTTCCAGGTCAATGCCTCCAGTGCCTGTGCGTGGCTGCGAATAGTTCGATATGCACCACTATACCACTATTCTTTAACCTTTGTGCCACTGGTGGGTTCGTGACTTTAGTCCCACCAATCACAATCTTCCCTACAGTGGCGCCGACAACTACGACAACTACGACAACCACTGCACGAACAACTACAATCGTCGCTCCGATCCCAATTCCGGCGACATTTGTCCCTGCTGGATAAAGTGTTCATTTCGAAATTTCATTGCAATCTAATTGGATTTTTCTGTGAAATAAATCACTTAAAACACGAGTTTTGTGGGAAGGTCTTTTTTGTTGTATTGACTAAAGGAGCGGGGTTATAAAAAGGCACTATAAAAGCCGAACCGATTCTACCCTTTCTTTTTATTTCGGGGTAAAAAGCGTAAATTTTTTTATGTTTCGGGAGCAATATAAAAAATCGGGGGTTGTTCCTGAGGGTTAAAAGAGCGTCACTGGTTCGTCACCGTGTAGAACTGTAGGTACCCCGTAACTCTTTTCTATTGGTAAAAGTGTTAAAAAAGGGTTCCGGGGATGTAGTTTTTTAACATCTCAATTTCCAAAAGGGATGAAGGGTGTGGTTGATTGAATTTTGAGGGTTCTGTTCATGACACGAAGAGACACGCCCAAATAACACGCAACGCCAGCCAATGTTTCAAAGACTTTCTCCAAGGGAAACCATCCAAAATTACAGATTCGTTGCAATTTGGATTTGCCTTAAACTAGAAGAATTTCCAGAGAATTAATTTTCAGAGGAGCAGTCTCCTTGAATTTGTGTACCATCCGTCCTTGGGTTCTTTGGCTTCATTTTGTGCCCATGAAGCTCATAAACTTTGTAAAGTTTTCTATAGAAATCTGTTTTTGAGGGATATAGGAACCCTCTAGAAATATTGCTGAGCTTGCCTATTCTTTTCATTAAATTTTTCGGGTTCGATCTCTCCGAAAGGCAAAAAAGGAGACGCCGAGTCTCCTGTCCGAAAAGTCTTTTTGAGTTTTAACCGAAAATAAAAGGGAGACGAAGGGCATTGAGGTTTTTGGGTTTTGGCTACTTTTTCAGTTTTCCATCATCATCCCTCGAGTCCCGAAGTCTTTGAGTCTTTGAGGGTGTTTCTAGCTATATAAAATCATTCCTGTCCATGGCCATGTACCCACTCAACTCTGTACAATAAACACCACAAGCCCCGAACTGACTCAGCTCAAAATAAAGGAAATCCATAGCCCCGAAAAAATCATTTTTCGACATCCGTGTATACGAGCTGTAACTCGTGAAGGGAGCTCCTCTTCAACTATCCTTCAAATTGAACAAAATCGTCTTTTCCTTTTACTAAAAAGCCAAAACCCAGAGGAGTTGAAGGAGGAGTTTCAAGTCAAGTTTTTGTTTGTCGGTGTGGATGGGACTACGCGCATATTCAATCCGGGAAAGTAGAGGGCCAACACATTTTTTAGAATTTACTTTCTCCAGCTATTGTCCCCGTACGGTCTACCTGTGGGCGAAAAACTGAGATTGATCACAAATTCTTACACTGGTGGTGGTGACAAGGGACACATAGCTCTTTACGCAACCAACAGAAGCTGATTGGCTGAAAAGTGACAATTTGCAATTTTGCAAAGTTTTACATAAACCGGATGCCAGTTTGTGACACCGGGAGGATGACAGAGACGGGGTCGTTGTCAGAGGACAACGGGACATGTTCACCTTCCTCATCGGCAGGATCAAGTCAACTCAATGGTAAACGAAAAATCATTTTCAAAACTTTTCACTTTAGTTTTAAAATCCTATCGTTCAAACCTTTTCTTGTATTTTTTCAAATCCAGAAAAACAACATTCGAAAACTGTTTGTGAACTAATAGCTGAAACAGTTCGAATTTCTAATCGAGGTATTGTAGTTTTCATATTTTAATAAAAATTCCCTACACAAAATGATGATGATTTTTCTAATTTTTGTTGGAAATGGGCTTGGATTTTTGGTTGTTAATAATCGATGAACTGCCGGAAATGAGATAACAATTTATTACACTTGACCCACCTTCTGTGTACCGCCCACTCCAACACAATGGAACTAATTAACAGCTCCACCTTTCCCTTTCATCCAAATAAGTAAAGGAAAAAAAACAAGGAAAATCAGGACTGATTGACTACAACACCGGACAAAAATATTAGTAGTTAATTTTAAATAATTTTCCCAAATCAAATATAGCTCAATTGCAGCGGTAAATCGTTTTTTTGTAAAAATTGAAGGTGCATGCATTAGGGAATAGCTTTTTAGAAAATGTTTATAATCCGGAAAAGGTGTTTGTCCAAATTCAGAATTGAAAAGAACTTTAAATGAGTAGGTACACACGCACAGTCATCCCAGACCCTTTGTTTAGCCTCTGCTTTCCTTTTTTAACAATTGTGTCGATGACACGGGAAGAAAGACAGGGGGCTTGACACGTGTCACATGGAGTTATGTCATGGCATAAAAAAGAAAAAGTCCCCACACACTTCCTTTTCGGCACTAACTGGGATACCTAGGCATAAAATTCAAGTCCCCATTGTCTCAACCACTAAAAAGTAGAGAGGGGATTCAATAAATAAAAAAGGTTTTTTATGGATCCCTGATCATTCTAAATAGGGCCCTTGGACCCTTTGAAATAGGGCTGAACAAATCTGAAGTAGGCATGGAAAAATACCTGTGACGCCCGACCCATTGTTACAATTAAATGCTAAAAAATAGGAACCAACAATGAACCGAAATTGACCTAATTGTGACACTTTCACACTCGTGAAAACCAAGGGGAAAACATTTAAGAAATAAACGCCAACAGGAATTTCTTAAAATATTTTCATTAATAGTAAATACAAATAGGTGTCGTCTCCACCAGATCTCGACAATTTAATTGGAGTTGAGAAGGTTGGAAAATGTTAAAATTTTGGATTTGAGCAAATTGTTTTGTAATTTATTGAGAAACTTGATTTCCAGGTGTTTTAGATTTTCAAACGGGAAGTAGACCCTCCTGGTGAGATAGAAATCAAGGATTCATGGTCCCCTTCATATTTTTTAAAGGGAGGTTTTTTATCGATAAATATGATGACAAATCTATGAAAACAGAAATACCCAATCCATTGTTTAGCCTTGTAACAAAAGTGAACAAAAAAATACAATTGAGCACGCTTCCTTTCTGTAGTTAAATTGAAACCATTGATTTACTTCCGGAAAAAATCTACTTCATCAAAATAACATTTATCATTTTTAGCTATAAAAACTGCTTAGAAATTCAGATTCAGGAACACTGCTTTCACCGGAAATCGTTTTTTGTATTTTTAAACAAATTCTTTGAAGAGCAAATTAAAAAAAAATTGTAAAAATGTGTTTTAAAAATTCTGGAATATCGTCAAATCTTGGTTTGTAACCAACGCTAGAGAGTTGATAATTTAATTTTAATTTAGAAATGAAGTTAAAATCATTAGCCCCTCGAATCTCGAATCTGGATTGAGTAAAAGCTAAATTGTATGAATTCAAATTGAAGTTTCATCTGCAATGCAGTTATCTGGGCCAGTTGATTGGAATTTTAAATTTAAATTAGTTTAAAATTGGCCAATTTTTAAAACAGGAATTTTAAGCATTATTTCCGTATTCTACAATGATTTTAAGGAAGGAGGGATCTTTGGTTGTCCGTTTGAAAATGCAGAGTGTAAAAATCGATATTTTTTGGCGACGGAGAAGTTGACCAATGCATGCGAAGTTCCGGAGGAGAGCAATGGCGG
>VNWY01000457.1:0-42636 GCA_009869845.1 Pseudachorutes palmiensis | reverse complement strand
GAACGTAGACTGTCGTGGGGGGAAGGTTTCTGGCAGTTGTTCAGGACCTGGCCATGTCATTTTCAAAGCAAGTATCCCGTGTTTCATTGTGCAGATTGGCTGACTTAGTTTTCATTGCAGTTTAGCGAAGCCAGGCTCAATGACCGCGTTGGTCACATCATCCATCAAAATCGGACTGATTACCATGACCTTATAGCCGCTAGTTTAACCCAACCTCCACCTCTCACAATTTCCGTGGCTGCAGTCTTCATTGAAGATTTCATCACGTGAGTGAAGAATCCATTGCCATATCCTATTCATTTGTTAATTTTTTTTCTTCCAGGAACTTGATCGTGTTCCATCGAAAATTGGTACCGAATTCAGGGGAGCAGGAGAAAGTAGAGCAAATCGGAATCGAGCTTTTCTACCTGATCGTGGACGGAGTGACTGAAGAGACTAATTTCTATCCACCCACGCGGCAATTGTTTTCCTCCTTCCTGGAAGTGCTTGGACATGAGTTCATAGAAACTGACGCCAGTCAATGCCAGCGATTGGTATCCATGTCCATCAGTCGACCCCAGTTGGTCGGGACACTCACGCCTCACATGAATCTACTCACAACCTCCACTGACACGCTCATTCGGATCTACGAAGAAGTGATCAACATCCCAGAACGAAATGGGGACTTGGCTTTTGTCATCTTGTCTAAGGTCAGCGCCAATTGGCAATTCCTATGAATTCATCCCAATGAGTTGAATGTAAGTTATAAAGATCAAAAAATGGCATTTGCAGCTGGATTTGTTGGGATGGCTGAAGACTGCGGAAGCCGAAGATGAGCGAGAGATCCCAATTGATTTCGCTCATGTGGAAAGCAGTGGTTGGTGATGCTTCCAATTCAGAGAAGCGGAATGCAATGGTCCATGGGACTCATCGAAGCCACCTCAAAACAATGCTTCTCTTTGACTTCCCTCACCACTATGGGGAGATTTTGAACTTGTTACTGGAAGGAAGCGAGAAGAACACAGTCCCACTTGAGGTCTGGTACGATTTCGCGAATGCCCTGAGCAGAGATTCTGTCCGCTTCTGCAAGGAAATGGACCTGTACCTCCGGAAGAGAGAACTCAAGCGATTCTCAATGGAGTCGGACATGCTCAGTCACCATGTGGTAAGAATATAAATATGAGGCTGTTGAAAGTAAGCAGTTTTTGATGATTTCATGTGTAGTTGGTAGAGACGGTGGTACTTCTGGGGAGTCATTTCAAGAAAGAGAGATTAGCCTATGGAATTTATGGTACTTTATCCCAAGTATCGTTTCTACGTAGAACCACTCTCGTGCTTCTTCCAAATGATCACTTACTCCCTCATTGCTTCATCACTCAAGAACTCTAAAGGGAGTCCATCACAACAGAGTAAGATAGGATAAGGACAAAAGAAAGAAAAACTGAAGAATTGTAGTCTGTATAACTCTTCTTTTAAAATGGTTTTTGACAGTCGTCGAAGCTTTGTGGCCATTCCTCCGTGACCTCTACACCCCATGGATCCTTCCGTATAACCAGCGAACAGTCCAGCAGGATTGTGCCCAGTGGATACAGCAAATGAATTTTGACAGTGCAAGTGTCCTCCAACCATGGACAGTTTCCGACTCAAACTGCGCCGCACTCTTTATGAACGACTTCACCGACAGTGTTCTCTTCATGGCAGAAACGCTTCCTGGTACGGCAATAATTTACTCTTGTATGACCTCCGTGAACTTCTTAATTGGTTTTATAGGCTGTCCTTCTCTTTTTTCACACTTGTGGCACTTTTATGCTGAGAACTATGCCCATCCTACGGTAAAGGAGCACGTCATTGGCCTTGTGAATAACTGCTTCATCACCATTCCCTGGGCTCTTTTCTGGCCAAATATGAGCGACATGGAGCTAATGAATAAGGTCAAGTGCTACAAATGTATAAAACATGTACACTACACTCATAACTTTTAATTTGGTATCAAATACTTGCAGGTTGTGGAAAAATATCTTCCGGCATGTCACAACCTCATGGGCGTCATATTTGCTCAAATCAACTGGACAGAGTGGGTGGTGCAAGTAAATGTGACCACGTCCAGTGTTAAATACTTGCAGGTTGTGGAAAAATATCTTCCGGCATGTCACAACCTCATGGGCGTCATATTTGCTCAAATCAACTGGACAGAGTGGGTGGTCCAAGTAAATGTGACCACATCCAGTGTCAAAAACAAGTGCTATGCAATGCTCCTTAACCTCACTGTCCACTTGGCCACGGACATTGTCGCCAGAGAGGTGAGGTGACCTTTAGGGGCTTCCAGTGTAAGCAGCGTATGAATAATTGGATTGTTTTTAGTCTCCCACTTGGACGAATGTAATGAGCCTCGTGCAAAGCGTCAACTGGGAATTCATTTTGCCAAACTCCTTGNGTCTCCCACTTGGACGAATGTAATGAGCCTCGTGCAAAGCGTCAACTGGGAATTCATTTTGCCAAACTCCTTGGAGCCAGTTCTCAACTGGTTTGTCATGAGCATTGACCCACGGGTCGTTCTCTCACTTGATGTCATTCACCACCTGGATAAAGCTTCTTTCCAGTAAGGAAAATTCAAACGAAACATCAAAATTGAACATTGTTGTTTAGGTCAAATTCTTTATTTCAATGGTAGGTTGCTTCGGATTGCTTCAGGTTATGGCATTGTGGCTGACACTTCACGTCGACCGATGACTACAGCGATCAGAAGCGATTTGAACCGGAAGCGATACTTGTTCGTCCGGACTTATATCCGGCTCCTTGTCTCCGTCTCCACAAAATATAAAAACCTTCTCCAGACCCACAGTCCTAGTTTTGAGAAATCACTTCAGAATATTTTGGACGATATTTCTATCCCTGCCAGAGAAGAAGGTGTGACAGTATTTAATCAAACATTGCATAAGTTTAATTGCCTTTCTCTATTAGATCAAGAACGCTCTGAATTTGCAGCTCATTTGAAGGAGGTAATTGGTCTTATTTCGAATCACTGTTTGGGCACGATTGCAAGGAATGCGGCCATTGGTTGGCTAGAAGCTAACAAAGATCCTCCCCTTGGTCTCCTCTACGAACTCCTTCTGATATGTTTTACATCCAAAGTTCCACCATACATTAGAGTCCCGCTGCTCGAAACCGCCATTCCTCTCGTCTTCAGACATTCTCGTAAGCCCTTGAAATTCCTAAAGGAAATGTATACATAACCTTTGTGTTTTTTTAATTCCTCGTTATGGAGCTAGTTGCTACTAATTCTTTCCAATAATTTGATAATACATAACCTTTGTGTTTTTTTAATTCCAGAAGGGAATTGGAACTCTGTGGCGGAAGTTGCAGTAGTGAATGAAGAAAGTGAGCAGAATCAGTTTCTGGAAGTTGCTTCTAAAGACGGTCACTTCCTGGTACTTTACTGCATTCTACTCAAGCGAGTTCATTTTTATACACACGGAGCTCTCCAGTCAGTCTCGTCGCTGTCCGAAATTTTAAAGAACATGAAACCAAAGTGTGTTGAATTCTCAGATACTTTGTGGGAGGCATTTTGTAATGATTGTTCATATTTGTAGAGAATCGAATGAATCTGCACTTCCGCTCATCTATAAATTCTTCATCAAAGCTTCGATTGCGATGCTAGACGAAGGTGCGAAGCATATCGGCGGTCATTTGGAGAAAGCTGTGAAGAAGTTTCTCCATGCACTTTCCCTTCATTTGACTTCCGTTGGTGATGACAAACAAGGCTGGGTACTCCTTGGAGTCCTGGGACTAACCAAAGCATCCTTACTCACTGTCAGGTATTTCATATTCATTCATTCCCATTAAATTACATTCCAAATCCAATTCATTTGGTTTTTTAGGGGAAGGCTGTTTGCCAGATGTCTCAGTATTTTCCTAATGGCACAGCTCCCATCGAATGCTCCTATTAGGCTGGAACTGAGAGAAGGAGACCCAGTGCAAGCATCCAAGTAAGCCCAATGCAAGGCCCAATGGAGCTTAGTTTTGGAATTTGTATGTAAATGATTGTGACTTTGGATGCAGATTAGAGCCGAAGCCCCATGGAGATTTGGAATCCAGTTTGCAGAAACTGGAGGAACTGAAGCTGAATCGCCTTTATGTCGAACTCCTCGATTGTGTTGACTCTGCCTTGATTTTTATCAGAGATCGCACCCACACGTTGTCATCCTATGGCCAGTTCATAGAAATCCTCGTGGCGCATTTATTCACAGAACCCTACCTTCTCCGTGACCTTAGCTTATAGCTAGCCATTTTTAATCTTTAGAACGTTACAGGTGCCTATGATGTGATATTATGACCACTGGAGCAGCAGATCAAAGGAATAAAAGAGAATTTCCTAAAATAATTAGACCTTGACCTCAAGGTTATCGATTGTACGGTCACAGCGGTGGCCATTTGTCCTGTCATTTTGATTTTGCCTGTACGCAGGCGCATAGAGAAAAAAATGAGGCGAAGGAGGGCCAATTTTTTGCTCACTTTTTTTCTAATCAGTTTCGAAATTCTTTTTTTGTGAGATTCCAGTGTCCAGTCTTCTTCGTTCTTCGTCATTCATTTGTCATTCTTGATCCTGTGTCCAGGTGCAGGTACTGAGGTCAAAGTAGGTCAATCTAGTTTCTAGTTTCTGTAGTGACTGTGTCATATCGTCACTCACTTGCTTCAACTATTTCACATCTCTCAACGTTTTGACGAAGGAAGGTAAAAGGTTAATCGGGGTAAATCCATTCCAATATCCACTTTTTCTGTCCTGTCTTGCTTTCAACGTCGACGTCGTGTCTGTGTGGCTTGATGATTGATGACCTGAATTGACCTTTCCAGGGTGACCGTGTCATCATGGAAGAAGAATTGCCAGCACATGCAGGACCCCCTGTGAAGAAGCGTGAAGGGCCCCTTGGCTCATACTCGACTGCCCTGGAAGCATTTGAAGCACAAGCGAAGTTGGACCGCCAGGAGATGCTGGAGCAAGTTGATGCCTTCTTCCATGGCCCGGCTCCAGTTGTGACTCCAGAGGCAAAGGCAGCCATCATTGAGAAGATCATGTGGAACAGTCTCCGTCTCAAGACCAAACCAAAAGGGGAGTTCTTCAAGGCCTTGGAACCAATGGACCATTTGGATGGGAAGTACATCATGTGCAATAAACGTCTCTCATGCGGCCATGATTGTGACCAGAACAAGGTGAAACGCCATGTTTGCGAAAGATCTTGCACTGCCATCAAGAACATCATTCGACCATGTGGACACACGGTAAACAAATTGGAAACGGAAATGTTTTCATAGAAATCCTGACACTGGACTCCTTTTTAGACTGTGGTTTACTGCTCCACTGGAACGTCTTCCTTGCCTTGCAAATCTAAATGCGGTGGCAAGGCCGGGTGTGGTCACAAGTGCCGTCAGAATTGCCACTATCCCACTGAGTGCGAGAAAGGTTGCTTTGAAGTCTTCTGCTATGCTGTCCAGAAACGCGTAATAACCAAAAACTTTTAAAATTAAAAGCTACATTTTGATTTAAAAGTAATTCCAACGTTGTTTATCTTCCAGCTCGGCCAGGCTCCATAATTTCCTCGACCTCATCCACTGGATTTCTCATGGACAATGACCAACATTTTCTTCTCCACCCATCGACCAATCATCTTTCCAAACATTAACGAATTAGTTCCTGCAGTCCGGTATTGGTTAGATTTCCTTTTTCTCAGCATTTAGCAAACATTTGGATTGGTTATGGGTAAGCATTTAATAAATTATTTCTGCTCATTTATTGCAAAAACTGACGCCGTTTGATTTCCAGCGTGAGACAGATCTGGAGTGAACAGGGTGGAAGATGGGAGAATCAACTCCCCTTCTCCACGCCCTGTAGTCCAGTTCAGATTAATTTTTATAATGTCGGCCCGCGGCGGTGGTGACCGCGGCGGACCTTGCCAAAAATATTGAGAAATTAGCCAGGCGTACCCGACTAACTCCCGTTGTAAAACCTTGTCTCATGAACTCCAATGAGCCAAGGTTGAGTCAAGAAGGGACAAATCCACTCCCACCCAGGCATACATGAAGGTCAATTTCGTCTTTTCCAGGTCATAATCAGTTCCGGAAACATGGTCAAAAGTTCCTAAACGTCTTTTCCTTGTCATTTCATCGACTAACTGTTCAAATCAAGAACCACAAGAACCAAACTCTTAACTTTAACGTCAATTATGTCCCCTGAAGAATAGAAAGTGAAAAGTTGAGTGGCGCGAAGGGATTTTCTCACAATCCACCAAAGTCAAGCGGAAGGGCAAGATGCTCTTGGCTCTTTTGTTTTTCTATTTCTCTGTGGTTTTTATAATATGTTATTTGTCTGTTCTGTTCAATGTTGAACACATTTGCAAATTAGAGATTAATTGGAGTGTCCCACATGAGGCGGAAAGCGTCACATTTTGTGGGATTTCTTGTGCGTGTCTTAAAATGAGGATCCACGGTGGTGCTCTGAATGGGACGCCGAAAAGCAAATTAACCCAAATCCTGCCCCAGTTTCAAACACAATTCCCTAATGTCTTTACTTCTCAACGGTGAAACATTCTTCAGGGAAAAACAGCACTTTGGTGCTATAGTTGCATCATCACCTCCCTTTGATTTTGCGGTGGTGAGGATGAGTGGGCACCTGCAATTAGCCAAATCCCAAACGGGGTTCAGTAGAAAGTTAAATTGTCATGTCATTTCACGTGGGAAAATCTTTTTAGGGTGATGGAAAAAATGCAGCTTCAAAGATCCGCAAGCACGCACGAATTTATGGGGATGTGACTTCCACTCACTCTAATTGTTCCTTGTCAGAATTGAAAGAATGGTCGAGTTGGGAGTTAGTGGGGATGGTCCACCCTGTGCCTTGTCGTCACCTTGACATGGGGTCGTTTCGTATAATTCCTTCAGTGTCCACTCTCACTCTGGCCACAAAGAGAAATCCGCCTTTCCCTTTCCTGACCGGACAATTGGACTCCTTTCTGGTTCAACGAGTTTGTCAATCCACTGCGGTGGACACTTTAATTACACACGACAGTTTCGTAATAAGCGTTATGGCGAGCAATTGCGAAGGAGGGGTGGAGGAGGAGCCCTGAAGTCACTGTTGGGAATTAGGAAAAGTGGACACAGTGGACTGACAAGAAGCAAAAGATTGGAGTAATTGGAGTCTCACTTTCTGTCAAGAATATTCATCAAGTGGAAGTGGGGTGCATGTGCTCTGCTCTTCCGTCCAGTATACCCTGACCTTGACCCTTCAAGGGCGAGGCCTCTGATCTCAATGTACCCTTCACAAGTGACGGCTTCGTCACTTGTCCAGGCGACGCTCTTCCTCTTCCTTTGGTTACCAGCAGAGCAATCTGCCCTCCAGCTACTCCCTGCAAACAGTCCGGGTAATAAGAACAACCCTTGCTCCAGCGCTTAATTAAGCGCTTAAACTGCTAAACTCAATTTATTTTGTAGAATGCGGACAAAGTATTTTCTACACGCATCGAGAATCAAGGCGTAGTGGCGGAAGGGTGAAGCGGCGTGTCTTGACATCAAGGGCCAACCGAGCTATGAAGTGGGACGCCAAAGCAGAGGAAGTTTCGGTCCCAACAGCCCCCAACAGTCGCATTGTCAACGGTGAGGATTCAGTCGCTGGAGCGTGGCCTTGGCAGGTATTCTATCGATTCTAACCAAAGCCAAACTAAATGCTCTAAACTATAATTTTTTGGTACCTAGATTTCTCTGCAATTGAAGCATCCGAGTATGGGATTTGTCGGTCACTGGTGTGGTGGGGTCATCATAGCCAACCAATGGGTTCTCACTGCAGCTCATTGCATCTCAAAGTAAAGCGATTCAAATATTTAAACTTGTGCCTGACTTTTGACTTTCCTTGGACAGTCGTCTCTTTGGACTTGGTCAAGGGAGCTCTTGGTTCGTCATGGCTGGGGAATATGACCGATCCAGGTCAGAGGGTACTGAGAAAATGATCGGTGTCTCACGCGTCTTTGTTCACGAACGATTCAAGGACTTTGACAATGACATTGGTAAGAACTTCACAACCGTTCTGCAGTTTCTCCATTTTGCAGAAAGTCGCCTTCAAAGTATCTCAGATTGGTGGTTTCCATGTATTTCAGCTCTTGTGAAGTTGTCCCGTCCGCTCCAGTGGTCCCCTACGGTGCGGTCAGTATGTCTTCCAAATGACGACGAAGCTTCATTGGCCCTAAACACGACAGGACTCAAGTGCGTGGCGACAGGTGAGCAGAGCAATAGGATGAAAGTGAAATGATGATTAATGAGGTTGTAATTGAGGGTTCATTGTGTCAATTAACTTCCTTCTTCTCGGAGGGAACAGGTTGGGGAATGAACAACGCACGAGGGAAACTCTCATCAAAAATGCAACAGGTAAAGACCACAAGGTCAAACCCAGAATGGTCATTTCGCAATACATTCACTTTTCGAATTAAAGTTTAAAAAAATCTATAAAAACGATTAATTTTATATTTTCCAATCAATGGGAGAAAGTGAAGCGGCTAACTTTTAGCAATAACGAAGCCTGTTTAATATCCTGCCATAAACCCAAATGGATCCGAATCGAAAGAATCGGGTCAAGGAAGGATGCTAACTTTCCATTGTTCTTCCTCCGCGTCCTTTGATTCCATTGGAAGAGATGCGATAATCGTTAAATGCAATTGAGAAATTAGAGAGTTTTAGCACCTTCCCTGTGTCATTAACACAGAAAATCAATCATTAAAATGTAGGCGTGAGGAATGGGCCACGTGGAATTCATCACTGTCAACTCTGCTTGACACTGACAGCCCTGCATGAAGTCCAGTATGCCCAATTAACCCAACTCAACTTTCTCTCCATAGGTCTGGGTCAATGTCATTGAGCAGCAAAAGTGCGACGACTTGTACCAAAAGGCCTTTCGAATTGGAATGCGGAACTTCCATCTTTGTGCTGGGCCCACGGACGAAACAATCAGCAAAGGAACTTGTGTTGTACGTTGACTAATTACATTCAGTTACCCATTTATATAAATCCTTTTCTTCTCAGGGGGATTCTGGAGGTGAGTCAAAGCAAAGCTTTAGAGGGTTTCAAGAGATACTGATTTTGAAGGGTTGATTTCCAGGACCATTGCAATGTAACTTCCGGGACGGTCGTTGGCATCTCATGGGCATAACTTCATTCGGTTCCGGTTGTGCCAGACCAGGATTCCCGGATGTCTGTTAGTAAAATATACGCTTCGAATTGGAGATTTTGATAAATGATTCGTTTTCTGTGTAGATAGCAGAATCACGTACTTTCTCCCCTGGATCAGGGGGAAAATCAGAGCAAACAGTATGCACATTAGTACCTGAACACACGCTCTCCAACAGAGAAAGTTCCGTAAAGAATATTTTTCTAAATAACGTTCGTTTCTTTTTTAAAAATGAACATGACAAATAATGACATGAAAAATAAAACAGGCAGACATAAAATTATCGCTTTACGCTATAAAAAGTGTTTAGATATGGAAAGTTCTGGTTTCAAAATCACCTACCAATATACCGTCACAGCTTCCTCTTGGATTCAAAATGGCACCTCACAGATTCCCTTTGGATCCAAATGCAAGGAATTCCAAATTAAGTAGTTTCTTCATAACTTTTTACCATTTGAGTCGTGGGTACCTAAGGAATGATCACCTTTTCCCAATCAATAAGTCCAGTCAAGAATCCAATAATTTTTCACCTGGCCGTTTTGCATGTCACCCATGTTCCCATTACTCTTGGGTTTAGACTCTACTTATTTCACATTTTAATTAGGCTTCATTCATCATTGATTCTGTGATTTGTGTGACTGTTAATCATGAGATTTTAATGATGATGACATGACTCTTTTGTAAAAGTGATTCATAAAATGATGATTCTGTCCATGTGGATTCTCATGTGGTTCATTTGGTGTGATAAGGAGTGTACCATGATATCCCCGTGACATGATTAGGAATAAATGCATAGTGCAATGGTTGTGTATTGTGTCCTATTGTTTTAATTTCATTCTTTTAATTGAATACATTTGGTGTGGATAAGGATTTGTGATGTGGCGTGGGTCGTGAGGTCTCCCTAAAACACCGAAGTGCTGCACTGCACATCTGCATCCTTGCACACCCTCCACTTTGGTCCATAATTTCGAGTGGAAATGATCCAAAATCAGTGTCAGCCCATCGTAGAGTGCTCAGGAGACCTCAATGACCTCTTCCCAAGTGGAAAGGTCAAAATTTCATGTTTTAATTTTAAGTCAAGATTGAGTTTTTAGTCGAAATAGAAGAATACCACGTGCGTGAGTTATGTTTTCGACATATAAAAAGTGTAATAATTATTTGACTTCTTTAAAAATATTATTAAATTCAAATGCACTCTCTACACTTTTTTCATTTTTTGGATCTAAAGTGACTCCAGACACTTTTAACCAGCAAAAACAACAGTAATAACGTTAATTAACGTTAAATTAATTTGTCTAAAGTGTCGAAATAAAATGATAAAATAAAAGTGTAGGGTGTGGAAGGGTGAAGAGTTGAAGGGTGTGCAGAGTTCCAGTGTTTTAGGGATTCCTGGACTGTGTTATCCACGTGTCTTTTTATTTGATTTTTCCCTCGCTTTTGGAATATTCTGGAATCGTGTGGAAGTGTGAGGGAGAGTGAGGGGAGGTGACGTCAGATGGAATATTCTCGATTCCTGCCTCTCCTTTTTGCCTTCCTCACCGGGACCAATTCTCGCTCTTTCTCAACCAAGTCCTCAGGCAGGAAACAACCACTCTGGAACATCTCCAGTCAATTCAATCAAATATTCAATTAAACATCAATTAGAATCAACCAAATTGTAAGTACACACACAATACAACATACACTAAACACAGTATAATACGATTTTATAGAAAAATTGACCCTTTGGGACACTTTACAAGGGATTATACTCCCCCCGTCATTCCCCCCTTTTCAAGTCATTCTCCACACTGGAATACAGGTCAATAACCTCTCTTATTCTCTTCTCTTATAGAAAATGTCCAAGGCACCAGCTATCGGGATTGATTTGGGAACCACCTACTCTTGTGTAGGTGTCTTCCAACATGGAAAGGTCGAAATCATCGCAAATGACCAAGGGAACAGGACCACTCCCAGTTACGTGGCTTTCACAGACTCAGAACGTCTTATTGGTGACGCGGCCAAGAACCAAGTGGCAATGAACCCTTCAAACACTATCTTCGGTAAGAAACTTGTTCCTCATTTATACTGGGGACTTTGGCAAAGGAAAATGCTTAATTTGTAATAATCATTGCAGATGCGAAGCGATTGATTGGCCGCAAATTCGAAGACTCTGCTGTTCAATCTGACATGAAGCATTGGCCATTCGATGTCATCAGTGATGGTGGCAAGCCCAAGCTTCAAGTCGAGTATAAGGGAGAGAAGAAGAGCTTCTTCCCTGAAGAAGTGTCATCAATGGTCCTGACGAAAATGAAGGAGACTGCGGAGGCATACTTGGGGAAAACTGTTACTGACGCAGTTGTGACTGTCCCAGCCTACTTTAACGACTCTCAGCGCCAGGCGACGAAGGACGCTGGAACTATTGCTGGGCTCAACGTTCTCCGTATTATCAACGAGCCAACCGCAGCAGCCATCGCTTATGGTCTCGATAAGAAAGTGGTAAGGAACGTTTAAAGATGTTTTCCGTAATCGGGCTCCGGCGTGCTTGAAACCAGTCTAACCTCAATTTTCTTTGTAGAACAAGGGTGAACGCAATGTCCTCATTTTTGATCTTGGTGGAGGCACCTTTGATGTGTCAATCCTGACCATTGAAGATGGAATCTTTGAAGTCAAGTCAACTGCTGGAGACACGCATTTGGGAGGTGAAGATTTCGACAACCGAATGGTCACCCACTTTGTCCAGGAGTTCAAGCGCAAGTACAAGAAGGACTTGGCTACAAACAAGCGAGCACTTCGAAGACTGCGAACTGCATGCGAGCGTGCAAAGCGAACCCTGTCCAGCTCTACCCAGGCTTCAATCGAGATCGACTCTCTCTTCGACGGTATTGATTTCTATACATCAATCACTCGTGCTCGTTTCGAAGAGCTCAATGCTGATCTCTTCCGTGGAACTTTGGAACCTGTTGAGAAGGTGAGTTTTAACTTGATCATTATAACATTCAGGGAAGAATTTCACAATTTATTTTATTCTTATTCTAGTCACTCCGTGATGCTAAGATGGACAAGGCCCAGGTTCACGACATTGTCTTGGTCGGAGGTTCCACCCGTATTCCCAAGATTCAGAAGCTCCTTCAGGACTTCTTCAACGGGAAGGAATTGAACAAGTCAATCAACCCAGACGAGGCTGTCGCCTACGGAGCAGCAGTTCAGGCCGCCATCCTTCATGGAGACAAATCAGAGGAAGTGCAAGACTTGCTTCTCCTCGATGTCACCCCATTGAGTTTGGGCATTGAAACTGCCGGTGGGGTCATGACGACTCTCATCAAGAGGAACACCACCATTCCAACCAAGCAGACTCAAACCTTCACAACTTACTCCGACAACCAACCAGGTGTCTTGATTCAAGTAAGCGAAATGACATTGCAATTTTATGTTATTTTATTTTATTTTATTTTATATTATTTTTAACACTTGACTTTATTGTTTTCCTCAGGTTTTTGAAGGAGAACGAGCAATGACCAAGGACAACAACATTCTCGGGAAGTTTGAGCTGACTGGTATTCCACCAGCCCCACGTGGAGTTCCTCAGATCGAAGTCACCTTCGACATTGATGCCAACGGTATCCTCAATGTGACAGCAATTGAGAAGTCAACCGGAAAGGAGAACAAGATCACAATTACCAACGACAAGGGACGCCTGAGCAAAGAAGACATTGAGCGAATGGTCAATGAAGCCGAGCAGTACAAAGCTGATGATGAGAAACAAAAAGACCGCGTGTCCGCGAAGAACAGTCTCGAGAGCTACTGCTTTAACATGAAGAGTACCGTCGAAGATGAAAAAGTGAAAGACAAAATTTCAGGTAATTAAAGTTTATTTAGGTGAAATTTAAGTTCATTTTATTTATTTATTTTATTTTTTACAGAGGAAGACCGTAAGACCGTCAACGAGAAGTGTGGAGATGTCATCAAATGGCTAGATGCCAATCAACTCGCCGAGAAGGAGGAATTCGAAGACAAGCAAAAGGAGTTGGAGAAGATCTGCAACCCAATTATTACCAAGCTCTACGCTGCTGGTGGCGCACCTAGTTCCGGGATGCCCGGAGGCATGCCTGGTGGATTCCCTGGAGCAGGTGCTGGAGCTCCACCCCCCGGTGGAGCAGGAGCTGGTCCCACTATCGAAGAAGTTGATTAATTAGCCCAATCCTTACAAACACTTTAGTTGATTCATTTCTTACTGGTAATTCTCGAATAGGATTATAATTGTTGTGTATTATACTCTTCACTTGCTACACTTAGGAACCATTAATGTCACTAATGTCTCACTCTAATAAATGGAACAATTACTGAGGCTATTGTGGCTCAAAGGTTAATCTAAAGGTCAAATCTCCTTTTTATTCTGGACTTTACAACAGTCAAAGCTAAATTACAATTTTATTCCCCGGAGGAGCTCTAGCACTCTTCAAACTGAAAGGGTCAAGGGCCTACGGAACCGGAAGTGAATCCACCAATCAGAGTGCTCAGATTCAGCAGAGGGAGTGGCATTGGGCTGGATGGAGGAACCCTTGGGCCATGCACTTTTTCAAACAAGATGGACTCCGCTTCACCGCTTCAAGTCCAAGGAAGCCTGAAAACACCAGGATTAGCCTCATGGTCATGTCAAGGTCACATGCGCCGTAGCTTAGCTGCAGTACCTTGACGCCGTTGATCCTGGAGTTGAGGTTCCTGGACTTGCGGCAGTTCTTGTGAAGATGACTTGGTCAATGTGAGCCTCCTGCTGAGTCGTGTCCAGTATTCGTCCCCTTGACCTTGGGGTGGGTAGTCCCTGTCTGTCCACTCTCCGGATTCACTCTCTCCCCTCCCTTGCCCATTGGCCAGTGACGCTCGGAGAATCGTTGCCAGAACATCAGTCCCTCTGACGGTTCGTTGGATCGGAACCTTAGGGAAGGATCCAAGTCTTGTCCCTGCGTCAGTGAGTTCCAGGAGAACTTCAGAGGATTCCAAAGGGCTGCTTTCATCAGCAGTTGTGCCCAAGTCCTTGGATGACGTCAAAGGGACTTGCTCCAGGATGCTAGCGCCTTGTGAATCTGGAATGCAAATCCAGAATTAGCAATGAGAAATCAACGTGACGGCGTGGGAGTTGGTGTGACTCTGTGCATCCTGAAAACCTCCTACTCGACTGAAGCAGGGTTGAAAACCTTTGTTTGAACCCTTTGTTTGAAGGGTGCGAATCAAGAACAATGAAGTGGAAATGACTTGATATTTAGCATCGATCCACAAGCCACCCACAAATAATGAATTATAAACTTTCGCCTAACACTTACTTAGACTCCCAGGTTTTGTTAGGAAGGGAAAACTTATCCAAATATTTAGAAAGGAACTGGAAGCCATAAAAACAGGGACTAGGGCGGAAGTGCCCTTTCTTCCAGGGTCATAATACTTCCACTTCCTCACGGTCCTTTTCACGACTGTCAAATCCATTTCCAGAAGGTAATGTTTGTGGACATGGACGGAAATTGGATTATATGATGACCACTTGCTCCCAAGATTTAACAAATGCTACACGCTTTCCCAGGGAGCTAAAAATAAAGGCAGAACCACAAGTGGCCACTCAAGAATCGGGAGTGACACTGTCACTCTACCACAAATGGAACTCAAATTGACAGCAATCATCATTTACTCAAAGAAGGTAGGGCTAAGCGGTGGTCCTTTGTGCTAAACCGGAAACGACCTGCCACTTCCAGCAGGGCTTTTTTCCATCCTTCATCTTTTAGTGAAAAGGACAACGGAGAAAGCATGTGGTGTTGACGGTGTAAGCGACTTCTGTCTCTGAATATTCCAAATCCGACCCCCGCCCACCGACTCTCTAATTTATGCATTAAGCCAAGTTTGTTCTTGTCTCTCCGCAGGTATTGTCAATTTACAATCAGCCACAAAGGAATGAAGAAAGTTTTTTAATTTCCCCGATACTAAGACAGTCCAAGTCCCCTGTCAATCCTCATTTCCTTCTGAGGGCTCAAGTGTCGCCAGGCGCTTATAATGTCGTCATCAAAGCAACAAGAGGAATGTTTTTCCTTTTAGCCCACGAGCAGAAACCTGATCGTTGAAGCCTCTGGCCACCAAGTGGTTCTCCGAACAGAGGTCTATGAGAGGGGATGGACATTCAAGTGACGGTGTAAATAGGTGTGTGTTTCGGAGAGTCAAAAGTGGGTCACATTTCTGGTAATGAGTTTCCTATTTGTCACCTAAGGTTACAAAGAGTGGGTGGGGATAATTGGATTTGGACAATTGTTGAATTTCCCTTTGATCTTGGGATTAAGATGGAATGCCATGTAAGTTGCGCAGTTTCATAATGATATACTGCCCACGGAAGAGCTCCTGTGGCTGGAGATTATGGCTGGAACGGTGTCGTGAGCAGACGAAGTGTTAGCCCCAAGTCGATATTGACGGACGACAATTTCCGTCTGCCAAAATGTCCAAATGAGGAAACAAGAGGAGACTCATGTAAATTGAGCTGGAAAATGAGCCTAATGCATGCAAACCTATCCAGGAAAATAATATTCCAGAAACCATTTCCAAATGGGCTCAACACAACATACACTTCCAATTGGAAACTAAACTTCATGTTTCGAAATGCTTCGAAAGGATCGTTTTCTTATAAATAAACCCACGCCCACACCTTATTGGCTGTCTTCACACTTTCATTCAAAAGTGAAAGTTGAGGACACGATTAATAATCACAAAGACCTTTAGTAAATGTCAATAAGTTTACACACCAAAGTTTACATAATAAAAATAAGCGTTTGAATGAACTTGGACAGACAGACTACGAGAGTGTATACAAACACACCTGGCCACGATACAATGTACCGTACTGGGTACACGGAGGTCAACAAAATAGATTGAATGGAGACACGCCACACCACCCGGGAGTTGACATCCGTTACTCCAATTAGGTCTCACCGGATCCAGCCAGGATAACAATATCAACAAGACCCGGACGTCACAACCTGGCTTCCTGACTTTAATCTCAATTAGGAATCTCCATCTCCAGGAGATGAGGGGCCTTTATTCAATTCTAGTTTCAATCCGATTGGCCCTCATCAACAGGGCTCGCTTTCCATCCCATTAAGCCCATTTCAAGGGATTCGCTTCCTTTCCCTTAAAGATTCGCCTATTTATAAAACTGTTTTCTAATCCAATTTACGTCACATAAAGAGGTAACTGTACGCACAGGCCCACACTCAAAATGAAGCGACACTGAATCTTTAAGATGGAATTCCATCCATTTTTAGCGAGTGGGCGTTATAATTAAGAATTTCTTACCTGTAGTGAAGCATAGGAAGAGGAGGAGAATGACAAGTCGACCATAGCTCTCCATTGTCTTTCCTTTTCTTAATTGGCAAATTCTTCGATGTGAGGAATGACAAGTTGCTCCTGTGGAATCAACAGCCAATTCAATTGAGTAATGTCGAGTGTAATCTAAAGTCTTCGAACTGAAGTGTTTTCCAGCTCCTAAGTAACTGCTCAGTCATTCCTTCTCAGAACTTTCTTTTTATATCCTCAAAAAACTGAAAGTCCTTCCTATTCTATGAAACCACTTTCTGGATTTCCAAATTTGTCTCCAGGGAGGAGTGGAAGGTATCAGAGGGAGAATTAAAATAAGTCTTCCATACATTCTTCATCCCAGCTTGTCCAGTGCAACACAAAAGCCATTAAACTGGACACTCGTAAACCCCGTTTCCGGAGAAAATCACGGAATTGAAAATTGGATTTTTATCTCCCTTACTTAATTCTCCTTCCTGCGTTGTCTTGAGATGAGGCTGGGTGATGAGAAGATCAGATCAAATCCTGCAGGGGTGGATGCTCATAACTTTCCAGAGAAAGGAGGGCTGTTTCTTCACTGGTTGAGGGTGCTGGAATCCTGGAGAAAGGAGAGGTGCTCTGCTCTAGTCTTAGAATTCAACTGCCAGGATCTGGAGATCCACACGAGCTCAAAAGGGAAAGCTACTTTCTCCTTCCACCCTGAACGCCGCAGTCACACCCTGTTACTGGACAACCCTTTTAAGCTAACCTTTTAGATTTTGTCATTTCCCCGATGGAAAACACAAGTACACTGGATACAAGTAAACTGCAATTTCCCCTTTTGGAGACTTGGGGGTCAATTTATGAAACCAGGAGGGGAGGAAAGACTTAATTGGCTAGGTGGAAGTTGATAAGGATTGTCCATTAGGACTTTGCTCTCCTTATTAAAAGCTCTGGAGACCTGGAGAACAATCCAGAGTGGGAGGGAAAGCCATTGAGGCCTTTAGCTATAGTCCTTAAGCTGTAATTTCGTAGCCCAGACGGTGTGAGGTCGTTCAGTGAGTCCGCTGGACCAAACAGGACTTTGCTCACTTGACTTTTTTAATATCAATCCCTTGGTTTCTCTCATCAATCTTCCATTTGAAAGGACAGGCAGATCCACTTTCACTAATACTTTCACCAGGTGCAAGGATACGAAAATAACCACACCAACCAGTCACTATCTTTATGTCTTTGCATTTGGAATTGGGAGGTCAAGGGTGTTATTTCTGAATGGAAATGCCTCGCTCTCCTTATGAGAATTAATTGGGTCAGGAGGTGTCTTGTTTATTCAAAGGAATTTATGGAGGACATTCCAACTGCCAAACTGCCCATCAATCTCCCACGCACAGACACGAATCCACTTCCTAGCTTCCACTGTCCTTCCCGGAGAACCCTATAGCTGAGAATTAGGATGTGAATTGTAATTAAATTCAGAAGGGCCCTTCACTTTCAGACCTTTTGACACCTTATTCCTTTTAATTTCCGCCCTGTGATGTTAATTAAGGGGAGTTTTTAAGTCCTTAGTCAACGGGGAGTCGAGAGGAGAGGCTTTGGGATTAGTAAGGACGACGTGTCCATGATTACTCCAATAAATTCGGATTTTGATTAAATTAGAGGCAGGAGACAAAGGCCACTGGGACTTATTATGGGTCCAATTTCACCGAGTAATTTTTCTCGGGTCATAAACTTGATCTTGGCAAATACGGAGAAGGTGACGGCGGATGGTTAGTGAAGCGGATAATAAAATAAGGTTCAATTTGATCTAATGGCATAATGACAGACCTTAAAAGGGACAGAAAAACTAGAGCAAAGGAGGGGCTGATTCTTCTTCGTTTTTTTTTTTTCGAAAAAGGGGATCTTGATGTCGTCACCAGGGCTGAAAAGTCTAATTAATTTCGGAACAATGTCAATCATCACGAACAACTCCCACCAGACCAGGCCCAGAAAGGTGGGAGTAACTTTAGTTTCCATAATTTTAATTCCATTTACACAACCAAATGGAATCAGTCCTGGAAATCATTGATGAGACCAGGCCTGAGAAGCCTTTCGCTGAACGCCAGGGTCCTTTCTCCTCTTGTGGAAAGTTGGCCGAAGCCCGTCAGGTTCACCACTTCAATGAAACCCTCAACAAGTAATAATCAAGTAATTAATGACGTCATGAATCCGTGGAATCCAGGCTCAAGTCTTTAACAAATTCAAATAAGTTTATTATTTGAATGGATTTCCTTACATGAAGTCTTAAAGGTAAAGGAAAGCATCTGTAAAATAGGTCTCCAACCCCACTTCCTTCAGCAGAGGTCTTTAGTGCTGCTTTTTCCGGAACGAACATCCTAAAATGAGATGACAAAAGATTTCAGTCTAAGCGAAACAAAGAGATTCACGCTGATTATGAAAGATTACCTTCTGTTAATCTCGCCCTCCCACCAGTTGGCTGACACAGCACAGTGGAACATCCAGCGCAGATTACGACTGATTGGGCATGGCTGAAAACTGTTGTGATCTTATAGCAACCTGCAAGAGAATGGAAATGCTCAATTAGAAACCTTCAAAGAAGTGACACTGTTTACACATTGTGCGTTTGATCTGCCACTCATTCTGAACAATTTGTATCAAACTCTCCGCAAAGTCGATTAATCATCATAACATCAAAGACCCATGATGACATGACCTTGCCAGAGTTGTCAAAAAAGAGAGTAGTGAACTCTATGCTCTTGACTTTTTTAACATAATTTTCAGGTCATTTACAATAACCACAACTCACCAGGACATTTGACATCCATGAAGTATGAATTAGGTTCCTGCACCAATCGCTTCAATTTGTGCTTTCTCTTCTCATCCTCCGGAGAGGGATGGAGCAAGTCTCTCGCAAGCTAAAAGAACAAGGAAAATAACATTAAATTTTAATCATGATTAATTTCATGTCAATGTCTGTCTGCCTGTCTGCGTAAATAAGAAAGCTGAATTCCTATAGAGCGAGTTACGGTACTAAGCTATTTACCAATTTGACCCCGAACAGCATCCCTAACCGCAATACGGAATAATTACCTAACCTAATATCACTAGTTGTATAGCCGTGACCTGACTTGACTTCATCCTACTTTTCTTTTCAATTGCGTGTCCGGTATACCATATTCCTTACAGAGCAATTAGCTTTATTCCCTTCATAACTGGACGTATGGCATGGGATATCCCTAGAATCCTCGTTAACCCCTGACGCCACAGCACATGTCAAATGAGGTCATAACTGAGACACCGGCATATGGGTGGATCCTTTGATTTTGAATGCATTTTAGAGAGTACATTGCCTCCTGTTCCCTGTGTTTGTTGGATGACCTCATTGACCTATGAGAGGAGTAGAGTGGACCTTGTGGACTAATTGAGAGATGATTTAGGTTACTTACGGGCATGATGAGTAGTTAATTGATGACCAAATGCCTTGATATCCGAATTGAGCAGACAGGGAGAACAGCGTGTACGAAAGGGCTGTGTTTCGTGGTTCTGCCGTCGATCTCGTGTCGTTGTTTTCACCAGCAAAAGTGGCTCCCTCAGTGGACACGATGGTAGGAAAACGCCTCATTTGTCCACATCGGCTCTGCATTTGGCATACGAAGAAACACGCCTCAGCAACACACTGAGGCTAAAACAGACAGAAAATGGACAACTGTCGTAGACAACTGAAACAAACCAATCAAAGGGAACTCCTAAATTACGCTTCTTCAGATTTCAATTAATTTCAATAAATGCCTAATTTAGTTAATCATCAAAGAAATATGGTTAAACAGACTGCTTTCAAAACAAGAATTTCATAAAACTATAATGTGGTTCAATTTAGAAAGGAAAAAAGAAAAAAATAATAATTTGATTTGCGATATGATTCGAGAAAACTATGATAAAATTCATTTCGTTGGATTAATTGAAGACTGCTTTCGGAGCAAGAATTCTTCCTATGAATCATTTTGTGAATTAAAGTATACAAAGGAAAAGAAAAGAAAATGATTTGATTTGAGATATGATTTCGGAAAATTGTGAAACTGAATTTTCCTTATTTGATTGATTCACTCGTGTTTGCTTGCGAGTTTAAAATTGAATTTATTGAATTTTGAATCGAACTCTTTAAATGAAAATTCTTGGGTTTCTTTTATTTTGGTTGACTACCTAGTTTGTGAACGATTTTTTCTGAGAGTAGGGTTGAATTGCTAGTATATATATGACTCATTTATGATTCAATTAAAAAAAAGCAGGCAAACTCAAGTATTTATATATAAAGTTTACCAACGTTATTATTTTCTGACTTCTTCTAGGGTCACTTGGATAAAACGTCCAGTCGAGGGGGCTTGGTTTTAGGGAGGTTGGTACCTACATTCTCTGTATTTTTAATTTCCATCGAATTTCCTGCTGTGCCTTCGACATGTGGAGCCGGCGAATCTGGGCCTCAGTCACATGGAATTACACTCAAAACCAAGGAGCGCCAGACCACCAGGCGCCAAGAATTTCATTGCTTTCTTTTGTCATCAAGTTCAATTGGTCAGTCAATTATTTGGCAGTGTCACCGACTGTCAGGTCGAAGGTCAGCAGATTTTCAACTGTATAAGGTTAAAGGTTGTGACGTCGTTTGCTTCTGGAATGATGGAAAGTAAGTCTAAGGCACCTTGTCCTCATGTTGTTTATTTGTTCGTACCTAATTAGTGCGTAGTTTAGCTACTGCGAATATGGCATTAATCAATTTGGTTTGATTTGCTTCTCTTTAGTTGTCGAACAAGTTCGGAAATTGGTTCCCAAAGTGGGCTTTGAGAACTACGTAGTGGATGGGAATGAAGCTGTGGAGTTCAAAATGCGTAAGGAACAATGTTAGCATTTTACCGCGTGAGGCTTTGGATAATAATGTTGTGTCACCGATTTTGCAGTTCGGGACGTTGCTGACCTGGAGAATGAGAAGCTAACGTTCTTCCCGGAGATGTGTCACCAAATATTCGGCGAAGGGTAATTTGCGAGGCACTTGATACGGTTCTTTCATGTTCATTGGGTAATGACGATGACCTATCATTCTTATTTAGGGAGACGATTTTCGGCTACGAGAACTTGTCAGTGAAGCTATACTTCACTGCTGGGAGTCTCCAGCCTTACGTTGGATTAAACTATACTCGAAAGGTGGACCCGAAAAAGTGTGACGGTGTGAACGTAAGGGTTTGGGATTTAACTTCAAGTATAAATTAACATTTTGCATTTGGTCTATTTCCACAGGCGGATGACGTTATTGAGAAATTGAAAGCGGCCATCACGACGCCGTTCACGCCGAACTTGGATAACTTTTCGGCTTCCATTGAAAAGGAAGCGGCTTCGTTCCGTCCCCCTGGAGAACTCATCCACTCATTTCAAAAGGCTTGGACGCCTCGTGTAGAGGTCAAGGAGGATCGAAAGGCTAATGGTGCCGCTGCTGAAAAGACTTATGAAATCTACGCCGCAGATGGCACTGTCCCTAAATTCTCAGAGTACCTTAAAAGAATGGAATCTTTCACACTATGGTTCATTGACGCTGCTTCACTACTGGACGCTAGTGATATCCGATGGAAATTCTTCATGCTGTGAGTAAAAATTCTACACCTCACTTGCCAAACTATAAACTTAATTTGGTTGTGTAGGTTCGAGAAGTATAAAAAATCCGATGGAAGTAAAAGCTATGCATTTCTTGGATACTCTGCCGTTTACGAGTTTTACCATTTCCCAGACAAGATTCGACCTCGCGTGGCGCAGATGATAATTCTGCCACCGTTCCAGAAGCAGGGACTTGCAGCTGAACTCCTGTCTGCTATCTACAGTAGATACAGGAAGGATGAGAAAGTTGTTGAAATTACAGGTAATATCTTCAACAATAATTTGATAACCTGTTGCTCTGTTCAACCTTTTTCATTCTAAGTTGAGGATCCGTCAGACGACTTTGAAGTCCTCAGAGATTATGTGGACGCCCGTGACTGTATGACACTTTCGTCATATGCACCTGAGAAACTCAAAAATGGATTCACTCCAGACATGGAAGCGGAAGCCAAATCCAAACTCAAAATGACAAAGGTAAGAAGTAAAAATTATTCCATCCAAATAAATATGTACTGAAACTTACTTTCTTTTAGCGTCAGGCAAAACGGATCTATGAAATCCTTCGTCTACGAGTGACGAACGTGAACGATGAAGTAGAGTTCAAGAAGTTTCGCTTGAATGTGAAAGAACGGCTCAACATTCCATACATTGTGAGTTAACTGCATGGTTCATTATGTTTCTGTAAAGCCTTGAATTCCTTTTGATTCGTTAATTCCATTTTCAGAAACAAAAGTCGGATATCAAGCGAATGATGAAGCGGAACTTCAACCCGACGGAGCTCCAGAAAGTAGTTCAAGTGGACGAGGCCACTCGGAATACAGAACTGGAAAGCAACTTCCAGAACCTCCATGCTCACTACAAGGTTATTCTCCGTCGTCTCAACTTCTACGGGCCCTCCTAAGGTCAAAACGTCTTCAAAAGTTTTACAGAGCACTGATCCCTCCAGTTCCCCCAAATTATCCCGAGCCCGAGCACTTTATCTCAACATTTCTTTCCCACTTCTTAATAATAAGTTAGAGTGCAGTTAACATTTCCAGTTTAACTTTTCCCTAAATTCATCCAATAAAAAACTGATGGTTTCTCATTCAGCGCAGCCTGAAGACACATGTAAAATAGGATTTTGAAACCAATGTTAATGACAAAAATCATCGACTGGCATTTAGCAAACTACTGTTGAACATTTTTGTCCTCTGTATTTAACCCAATGTAAAAATATTTATATCATCCATTCAAATAGTTGTGTAATTTCTCGAGCAGTTTGTGAAAGGGAGGCGTCAGTCAAATTCGTGAGCATGACCACAACACTCCCATTGACTTTTCCATTCGGAATACTCTCGGTGTTGTCAACCTGATCGTATCCAAACTTGATATTTTTCGGGAATGTCATAAGGAGGACGGATGACCCACCAATAGCTGCTCCAGAATGTGTCACTGCCATCAAATCCCGAGACTTGCAAAAGTAGCACTTTCTCATGGGCTCTGCGACCTTGAACCCAAGGCCGTAGAGGAAATCGTTTCCCAGGCTTTGAGTCTTTGGTTCTCCTTTCCACATCTCCGCTACCGTGTCACTGCTCAAGTATGGACGGATCCCATCAGTCTTGCTTGTCACTTGGCATTGTGTCTGATATGACGAGAGCATGATGTGAGCAAACTGGAGCAGGTCTGTCGTCGTTGACAGAAAACCACCGCCTGCCCATTTGTAAGAATTGTCTACAGACGGGGAATTGGCAATCGTTAATGTTTTTTTGTTCCACGTGTAAGGTCTGACACGGTGATAAATGATGGGTTCATTCTCATCCAAGTATGTCTTCTCCAATCCCCATTTGCTAAACATTCTCTTGGCGTGCTTCTCGAAAGGCGTAGCCACGATCTTCTCCAGGATGGCGGAAACAAGGGTGAACCCGTGTGTCGTGTACAGGTACTTGCTACCTAATCGTTTAGTTAGAAATGTCAAATGAATTTACCATTGTTTATGAATCTTTAACTGACCAGGCTCATGGAAAAGCGTATCGTTTTGGAATAACTCAAGGGCCATTTCCACAGACTCGAATTTCTGATTGAGGAAATATTCCTTGAGATTCATTTCATCAATGACTGGATTCGTATCTGCTTCTTCCTTTGTCGTGTAATGGCGAATCCCTGAGAGATGTGATAGCAAGTGACGCGTCGTTATCACCACCTGAGGAATCATAAAAATCAATTTATCCATTTTTCAGGGCATTTTTGTTATTTCTCTTGTTATACATCTTTCCCGTCCACTTGCTGTTTCGGGTAATTTGGCAAGTACGTTTGTACAGGTAGATCCAGGTCAATCTTGGACTCCTGCATAACTTCCCCCAGCATTGCCATCGTCATTGACTTGCTAATGCTTCCAACACGAACCACCGTTTCTGGACTCATTGTCACACCATTTTCAAGATCAGCGAAGCCAAAACCTTCAGCAGAAAACATGCATTTACTCTAAACACTGTGCTCATTGGTTGGTTTGAGGGGAAAAGAACCTTGGCTCCATGCCGTGGCACCGTTAACGCTCACAGCGACAGAAAGTCCAGGAAGACCTTGCTTGGATTTTACCCGTTCACAGAGTTCTTGTGCCTTCCGAATGGATTCTGCAAGACGAGCACCATCAAAGTCTGAAATTGTGTCATTACGTTGCACTTTCGCTCTCGGGATCAATGGACTCTCTTGTGATTGAAGTTTCCCTTGACTCTGCACTGCATCTTGATGTGATTTCATAACGCTGACGACAGTGGCAGCAATGACCCCAGATCCAAAATAACCCAAGTTCATAGCCATCCTCCAGTTCCTGGTCTGAAACACACAACCACCGCTTTGTAAACCTGAGGTGTTGATTACTTAGTAAACTTTCTCTTTCATAATCTTACGAATGGCATTTTGTCAGGTCAAAATCCAATTGCTTCTAAGAAAGGGTGAACCCTCTGGGTCAATGGTTAGCTGGAAATCCAATAAGTTTTTGCTCCATACAGCATTTGACCTTCAGTTCTCAATGACGCCGGTCCTGTAATCACAAGTACTAAAATGAGCACATGATTTATCCATGCATAACTAATCAAGTGAGAGACCAATGGTCACATCATGTGTCCACCCACACGACTCTTCCAAAAATAAGTTGGACGTTATACAATCTTATCTTGGGCTTTGTTGACTTTGACCTGCACTCGATCCAACGATCTAAGTCAAGCCTCTAATGACATTTTCTCAACTAAATAAAATTTCCTTGTCGGCAGTCATAAAATAAAACACCCCACGTTCAACTCAGCTGCTTTTCTCCTTCATTTTTTTTTCCTTTCTGCAAGTTTGCCGATTTCCACAACCACATTAGGCCATTGTAACATTTTTTGCGATAATTAATCCAGTATTTCATCAGAATCTAATTTATCAACCCACTTCCCTTTCTCGATTACCACCCCATGATCTGGAGTATTCTACCATTGATCAACGCCTGCTCCAGACACTCGTCCAGGATCCTTGTCCACTTTGCTGGAGTCGGTTGGAGCGAGCAGCACATCGTCAATCTGTCTACTGACGTCAATCAATCCAAAATGAAAAACTCATTGCCTTACTTCTGCAGTGGAAAGGTCGCCAAAGGCTTCGGAAGAGGGTCAAAGAGTCTTGGGACACCGACGGCCAACTTTGAGCAGCACATTGTAGACCAGTTGCCCAGTGACCTCCCGACTGGAATCTACTTTGGATGGGCACAGGTCAATCGACTCGCAATTTATCCAATGGTTGCATCACTCGGTTGGAATCCCTACTTTGCAAATAAATCAAAGTCACTGGTGAGTTATTTAAGGTCATCAAATATCCAATTGTCCATCAATGTGTTATCTTACGACCTGTGTTATAGGAGACGCACATATTACATCAATTTCCAGAAGATTTCTACGGCGCTGAACTGAAGATTTGCTTGGCAGGGTACCTCCGTGATGAGAAGAATTTTGATTCACTAGGTAAACTTCATTTCCAGACCTCCTTTGAAAAGAGATTAACATCTCTGATTTTTGCAGATGACCTCAAAGCCGCTATTCAGAATGACATCAACCAGGCCAAGCAGAAACTATCCAATCCAGAGTATGAAGGTCTCTGTCAAGATTCCTTCTTTTCGGACGTTGAACCAAACCCAAAAGGAACAAAGGTTACAGCGAATCAAGTCATCAACACCACCACCAATAACGTCTGAATCTCTGTTCCAAAAGGCCTTACCTCGCATGGTGCTATAGCTGCTAGTAATACCGAAATATGTGTCCAAAATTCCAATCTCATCATCTTAGTATTTACAAAAAACGCATTTTTGTAACACCAAAACCCTCTGCTCCGACTTATTTTTGGCTGGGGAGTTAAAACAAATCAAAGGTAGACTGTGAGTAAAGAGTCATTTTCTGTGTCACACCTACCATTTTAATGTCCTCTTATTCGTTCAAATTGTCAAGGGTGCAGATGCAGGACGTCTTTTAATTTTCCTAGGTCTATAGTAGGGTACTTTTGGCCTCATGAAGGAAGGCCCTTCATCAGCTACCAGGACAGGGGGTATCATTTCTGGCAGTGTTGCTGCAATGGGCTTGTCTTCGGGGAAAATAGTGTCAACTGGGAATCTCCAGTGATCTCTCACTGGAGGAAGTCGCTGCTCCATCTTGGTAGTCCAGTGATGAATACGACAACGAACGGGTACTTGTTCCGTCTTGTTTATCTAGAATTCAACAATTTGGATGACTTGAGGCATAACAAGCAGATACAATCACATGACTTACAGTGACCGTGATGAAGAATTCCTTTCCTTCCAGCTCCATGTCAGGACCACTGATTGTATCCACAGGCATCGTGAAAGCGCCATCTGGGACGTGGACATGGGCTTTTCGAAATGCACTGCGAATATGCCATGGCTCTAATGTCCACGGCTCTTCACGGTTCATGCTGATGTTCAAAACGAATTTGGACAGGGTCTGGAGTGTCTGTAAAAAGTTAAATTGGAAATTAAACTCTAGCTATATTTTAAACCAAAGAGAGCACCCTTTACCGTCGCAACGTAGAGCGAGCTATACGTCTTTTCTACTTCCACGACGTTCCCAGCTGCTGCAACAGTTTCTGGTGTTTTGTAAACCGCTGATTTAGTCAAGAGGAGGAACCTAGCAGCCTTCTCCTTGAGGGTTACAATGTCTCCTGGTCGCCCAACATCTGTGGACCATAGATAACATTTAGAAAGTGGACTTAATGAGCTAAGAAGGTGACAGACCTTCGACATATTTCTCTAGCAGCACGGTAGTCATCTTTGTTGTCGGCATGTTGTCTTCTAGCGTTAGATATACGAAATGACCTTGTCTCAAACTTGCGGCGCGCCTTGCCGACGGTAGTGGGGCATCCTTCCTTCGCTTCACAACATACGTAGTCTACAGAGATCAATTAAAATTGGCGATAGACCAATCACGAAGATGATCAATGTTTATAGCCACTTCCGGTTGGGCTTGACTTACCCGCAACTGCTGGAAAAATTCCGGATGTCTAACCCATGGTTGCCACAGTCTTGTCCACATACTAATTCGTCTTTATTCACCTCCAACCAATTACCAAACGAAAGGTCAACAGGCTCAATCAAGGTAAGAAAAGAAGAAGGGTGAAAAAACCACAGATGATTAGAATACTTTTGTCCATGCCTGCCATGAAAAACAAAGGGAAAAAGAGATGGGCATTCAGGCGGGATTCTCATCATGGAAATTCTAGAAGTTACCCTCTACCACCTAATATCACCAGACAGAGGAGATAAAAAGCAAATTCACAGGTTAATCTCTGACCTCTGACCCTTCTTAAAAAGAGGTATAAGAAACACATTTATTTCCAATAAAAGTCTTCATTTCAGATTCTACTAAGGTTGGTATCATCAACTTTGTGTTCTTCTGTTAAATTGATACAATGAAAGACAATTTTTACTTTTACAAATTACCAATTTGACCCTTAAACTTTTTTTGACCTTACTCATACATACTGACTTTGAGGTAATATTTTGCACTCTAGATTCTATTCTCAAAGGTTATTTTTACCTCTACAATTTTATTACTTGACATTTGACCTTTGATCTACTTCATGCTGGCTTTAGAGGAAAAAATCAATTTACACCCAAATTTATTATTTATGTTTAATTGCTATAAACAAAAGCATTACCATTACCTCAAGCCAAACAACAGTTTGAGGTGTGACCTAGAGGTGTATATTAATAAGGTTGACCTGTCCATATTGGACATTGATATTAAATTACAGTTAACAGAAATCAATTTATAAGAAACACTTTTGTCATTAATTCTTTATCAATTAAGAGTTTACTTAAAAAAAGTTAATTAACGTATAATTTAATTCTGCCCGACATGATTGGAAGTGGTGATTTGTCCACCCTGCAAGTAAGCGTTTCAACAACCTCTAAACAAACCACTGCACTGCATGCACTGAACTGGCCACCCGCTTTATATGCTTCAGCCCTCATTCAATTCATTAGCATTTTAGCGAGCCAACAGGAAGCGGAAGGAGCAACGGATTCTCAGAACGTAAGTTAATTACCAATTAATACTCATTACTCACTAGTTACACTCTACAGCTGTAGGCAAAGGTCAGGTCAACCTTATGGTTCAGCACGACTAGGATGACGTGAGAGAACAGGTGTGGATGTCTGTTTATAGCGACCCTTTCTTACCTTTGCTTCGACCGTTAGCTGAGATTGCCGCTTGATTGAATTCCGACTCGCCGCTTCCTCCTCGTCGCTAGAATCGCTGCGTTTGGATGATTTTGTTCGTATACTCAGCCGATCTCTCTCGGAGGAAGGTGCCCTTGACCTGGATGGGTAAGGACAGAGCTTATTCCGGTGGTCAACACTTCGGACGCTGGACATGGAACCTCTCCTTGAGGATCCGATTTGAAGGAGCCCTTCGTTGACTAAAAAGTTTAGTTCAGAGGATGATGAGCCATAGGTAATGCCTGGTAGCTGGTATTCAATCTCCGGAGACAGAAGTGGACTGGGGTAAACTAATGACTGCTCTAGTTTCTGAAGTGTCTCTTGGACTTGATCCAGTAGATATTTTAAACTGGTCTGGAGCTTAGCAGGAACTTGGACCTCGGGTTCCACAACGGGCTCGGGAAGATGGTTCCGGGTAAATATTCGGGTCAACTTTTTCATTGATTCGTCCATGACTTGGTTCAGCTCGGCTATCCGTTTCTCAGATTCCAGTTTCTTCCTTTCGGTGGCTGAGATTGTGTCGTTTATTTGGATTATTTCCCTGTCGAGCATTTCTCGTTTAACTCCTCCACTGAACTTGAGTTGAATCAATTTGTCCTCGAGGAAGCGTTTTCGAAGCTTCTCTTTACGTACATGAGATTTCACGTCGCTTTCTGATTTTTCTAATTCCGCTGCGCGTGCTCGTTGGTGCTGGAAACGGCTGACGATCGCAAGCGGGTCAGATTCTCCTGTCATTTCAACTAGCTTCTGGTAGACTCGTTCCAGCGTCGTTTCATCTTTCGTTTCATCTGGTCCAACAGCTCCGTCATCAACAAAGTAGAGTCCATCTGGCAGGGATGACGAGTCTCGATGAACCATATGGAATTTTGGGAAAGTCAATTTATTCCCAATTTCTTCCGTTTTCTCCCTGATTTCCTTAAGATTGAGGCGAGCTTCCAAAAGCTTATCCTCTCGGTCGGCATATTCCTTTGCTGTCTGCTCTTCCGTCTAAAGACATGAATTGTCAATTCTAAACTCATTCACAAAGAACTTAAGGTGTTATATACTTCAATTAGCTTCACTCTGGCAGCTTGGCGAGCCTTTAGCGCCCCAGTCAACGCTTCTTGATACTTCTTCCCTTCCTTCTTCTGGGCTGTCAGCGCTGCTTCCAGCGTTCGTATTTGGTTTCCTTTCGTATAGTTTTCATTTTTCAGCGTTTCTAACATGAGTTTATACTTGGCCTGGATGTTCTCCGCTTCGGTTATTCTCATCTCCATTAGGGCTCCATTATTCTCCGCTTCCCGTAACTCTTTCAACCTGAGAATTTAATAAAAATCATGTTACGCTGATGTTGCTTGCTTGCAAACTTGAAAGGTTTAAACTACTAGGAACCAATTCCCATTCAATTCTACATTACATGGGCTCTAATTTCTTGTTGCCAGTTCCAAGGGCTCGTTCGAGCTGCTGCTCTTCCTTGAGCAAAGCCTCTAGTTTCTTCCTCATTTCTTCCTTTTTGTATCTCATAAGATTTAGTTTATTCTTGGCATCCCCAGTTAGGCACTCTAAAATCTCCTTAGTTTCCTCAAATGTTTTTCCGCTGAAGAGATTGGCTTTCTTGTCCCCGCCCAAAGCAGCAGCGACGACGCTGGCATAGTTAGACCTTGTAGACTGACGTAGTGCTGCAACTTCCTTCTTGTCTTTGTCAATTTTTTGACGGAGTTCGTCAATGAGAACTTCATTCTTCTTCAGCTTCTCCTCATTCAGTTCGTAGTTTGCTCGCCGTTCTCCTTCAACGAGTTTAATTCGACGCTTTACTGCAGCGATTTCACGCTGGACATCACTGCCGCTAAGGTTGTCTATAGCTTTTGATTTTGGCTTAGATCCCATTATGAAACGGTTAGGAATATGGGGAAATAGTGATGCTGTAGTAAATGTAAATGTAAATGAAGTGGGTTGATCGATATTCTGGTGTGCCTGAACCTGGGAGAGTGTGAAGCAGAAGGAAGCACTTGGGACTAGCTTTTGTTGATTCGCTTTGGATTCCTTCAAGTTTTGTCGATAATGGAGTTTTATTTGAAACTGATTTGATTTTTTGACAGGTTTAGAAAATGGGTGGTTTCAAGCGCCCTCTTAGCCGAACAAAGGATACTCCGAATCCTTCACAACGCGGACGTGGAGGGAGTCGAAGAGGTGGTCGTGGTTCCGCTGCCAGTGGTAGCGGACGATCTACTGCCAGTAGCCGATCTGTTGCTAATAGGCGTGGAACAAAACGCAAGAGTAACGAAGAAGATGACCAGGCTGAAGATTACGACCTTCCACTCCGAAGGAATGTGCCGGACGACGATGCTGATGATGACGATGTTCAGGCTCAATACCGGGAAGATGGTGGCACGTACTGTGAGGACATTTGGATTCCACCAAAGTAAAATCATTCTCAAAAATTCCTTTCTATAGCACCCCTTAACGCCTGTTTCTTTTAGGTACACTCGTGAAGAACATCGTCTAGCCGGAGAACGTATTATTATTGAGAAAATAGTTTGTGAGAATTTCAAAAGCTACGGAGGCGTAAAGGAAATGGGACCGTTTCACAAAAGTTTCTCAGCCATTGTGGGACCGAATGGGAATGGGAAGAGCAACGTGATTGACGCTATGCTCTTCGTATTTGGATACAGAGCCACCAAGATCCGATGCAAGAAGACCTCTGTTCTTATCCACAAATCAGAACTGCTCCCCAACCTTACCTGCTGCGCTGTGACAGTTCACTTTATCAAAATCATCGACGAAGGCGGAGACGAAGAGGATGTGAAGATTGTACCCAACTCAGCAATCACAGTTTCTCGCCGCGTTGACATGAACAGCAAGTCAAGCTACAAATTAAATGGTCAATTGGTCCAATTCCACGACGTAGCTTCCTTCCTCAAGACCAATGGGGTCGACATTGTCCACAATCGATTTCTGATTCTGCAAGGAGAGGTTGAGTCTATTTCTCAGATGCCAGCCAAGCGTAAGACCAGACACGAGACGGGACTCCTTGAGTTTTTGGAAGATGTCATTGGAACAAGGCGCTACTTGAAAAGTCTCATTCAATTGGAAGATCGCGTTGAAGCCCTCAACTTCGAACGGGAGGCGAAGCTACACGCAGTGGACATCGTCGAGAGGGAGAAACGAGAGTTGAAGGGACCGGTTGGTAAGGCCAAGGACTTCTTACGCGCCAAGAACCAACTTTATCGGGACAAACATCAGGTGTTGCAATGGAAGATTTACAATACCCGAAATGAAATGGAAACTTTGGAAGCTGAGAAGAAAGAGGCAGAGGAACGCCTTGAAGAAATCGTGAAACAGTTGGATGAAATTAAAGGCGCTAGCTCAGAGCGAGAGAAGGCATTTAGCGACATGGAGAAAAACATCAAATCCCTTGAGCAGAAGGTTGGTCGACTTCAGAAAGTAATTGACGCAGCTGACAGTCAATTCACAAAAGTCAAGGAACAAATCCAACGAGCAAATGCACAGAGGAAGAAAGCCATGAAAGACATCGCCAGCAAAGAGAAAGAATTTGAGGACCTTGAGCAAATCCCATTGACGGCCGAAAAAGAAAAGAAAATCCTTCAGAAGCGGAGAGAGGAGTTGGATGGAGTTATTGCCAAAGAAGAAGAAATTGTTGAGAAGGAAATGAAGAAATTGGAAGCCCAGGTCGAGAAAGTGTCCAAAGAGAAAGAACTTTTGATGAAGAATTTCATGGAACTGAAGAAAGTCCGTGATGCAAAGAAAGAGAAAAGTGACGCCTTGCATTCTGAACTCAAAGTGTTGAAAGACACGGAGGCAAATGAGCGTGGAAAATTCGAAGCGATGAAAGGCGAGGTCGAAGAGTTGAAAGAGAAGATCAAAGCCAAGGAACGAGATGCCCGAACGTCAATGGGAGGTAAACTGGCGGCGCTGGAACAAAATCTTCACGGGAAGACTCAGGAACTCGAGGCCTTGAAAGGAGATGAACATCGTGCAAAACCGGAAATGGAAAATGCCAGGGCCAGTTTCGAGAATGCACGTGAAGTGTTCGAGAATTCCCATTCCAACGACAACGTGTATAATGCCTTTTTTGCTGAGAAAAATAAAGGACAAGGACGATTCAAAGGTAAAGTTTCGAAACACTGTTTTTAGCAATGGATTTTTGTATTAAGGCGATGAAATTCAATTTCCTCCTTAGGGTTGTATGGCCGTCTCAGGGATTTGGCCGTAATTGATGAGAAATATAATGTCGCTGCCACAGTTGCTTCTGGGCTTTGGGATCACTGGGTCGTGGACACGGACGAGACAGGAGAGGATGCCATCAAATTTCTCCGTGAAAAGAATCTCCCCGTCCAGAACTTCCAGTGCCTCAACAAATTACAGCGATACGTCCAGCTGGCACGAGCCCCATTCAAGGCTCCTCAAAACTCTCAACGGCTCTTTGATTTGATTAAAATCAGCAAGCCTGAATTGAACGCTGCGTTCTACAAAGCACTTGGCGACACCCTTGTCACTGACAACATTGACATTGGCTCTGAAGTTGCGTATGCTCCCAACGCCCGAAATAGAGTTACTACTCTTGCTGGAGAAGTCATCGATCCTTCTGGTTAGTCGTTTTTGCCATTTTTCACGAGCTACGCTGACCTTTTTTTTATTTCTTAAAGGTCAAATGACTGGTGGAGGTCGGCAGAAAATTGTTGGAAAGCTAAACGGACGAATGGCTGCTCGCCTCGAACGGTCAATTTCAGACGCAGACTTTCGCCAACTGAAGGAAGACATGCAACAAGCAGTGGCCAGATACAACGATCTTTTTGCTCGACGACAAGCAATGGAAGGGGAAGTTCGGAACTTGACAATGAAATGCAGGGAAGTCCAGTCCAAAATGGACTCATCCAAGACGGATTTGGAGTCCATGAAGAATCAAATCAAGTTGAAGGAGAAGAGAATGTTGGAGCAGGAACAGAAGGCAAAGGAAGCCAAAGTGGATGCGAAGGTGATTCAACAAAAGGAGAAGCAAGCAGAGAAAGCAGCACAAGAGTTGGAAGAAGCTGCAGGGCCTTGTGCAGAGGCTGAAGGGGATGCTAAGAGAGCTGAGGAAAAGCTAAAAGCTCTTCAAGGAGAAAAGACACGAGACATTCAGAAGAAACTCGTTGCAGCGAAGGAGCAGCGGAAAAAAGTCATTGAAGACTTTGACAAGTACACCGTTGCTCTCAAAAACTATCCCATAAACCGTGAGAAATTGGTGAGGAAAATTGAGAGTCTCCGTGAAGACAAGACTCGCCTTGAGGAGGAGATGAGAGCATTAGAGGAACAGAAGAACAAGTTGACCGAGGAGGGTGTCCAGGTCACTCAGGATTTAAAAAATGGGAAGGAGGAATTGACAACAGCAAAGGCAGAATTCCAAACCTTCAAGAAGTCTGTAGGAGAATTCAACAAGAAGAAGGTGGAATTGGAAAAAAATCGGGCAGTGCGGGAGAATGAACTTGCGAATAGTACTGGAAAGTACAATTCGATTTCCGGAAAAGTTAATTCCTACAAGAATAAAATGGAGGAACTGGAATTGGCTGAGATTCCAGAGGAGACCGTGGCTCCACATGCCCAGTTGACGGATGAGGATCTCGATGCTTTGGACATGGAACGCTTGGAGCGAGCTGTAGTTAAAGAAACCGAGAAATTACAACACGAAAAGCCGAATCTCGGTGTACTGGAGCAGTACAAAAGCAAGGTTATTCAGTTCGAAGTTGTTTTTAATCGAAGAGATTTGTTTATAGTTCATTGATAATCTTTTCAGTTGGAAGAATTCCTGGACAAAGTTTCTCAGTTGGATGAGGTGACATTGAAGCGGGACAAATTCCGAGATGCCTACATCCTCACTACAATTCAGCGTCTCACAGAATTCATGGAAGGATTCGCCATTATTTCCTGTAGACTGAAGGAAATGTTCCGAATGATCTCTATGGGTGGAGACGCTGAGTTGGAGCTGGTGGATTCCACTGATCCTTTCTCACTGGGAATCAACATTTGGTAATTAACTAGTGTAAATCAGTGTTCCTTTTCACTCAAAAATAAACGTCAATTGTATTTTATATTTCTAGTGTTCGTCCAGCCGGTAAATCATGGAAGAAGATTTCCTTCCTTTCTGGTGGAGAAAAAACCCTGGCTTCCCTTGCTCTTATTTTTGCCCTGCATCACTTCAAACCAAGCCCGTTTTACGTCATGGACGAGATCGACGCAGCCCTTGATTTCAAGAATGTTTCCATCATTGCAAACTACATCAAGGTAATTTTCCTCTCTACTTGTCGTCCTTCTAAAGCCAGATTCAGGTCGAACATGTTTCATTTTTATTCAGGATCGTACCAAGTTTACGCAGTTCATCATAATTTCCCTCCGGTCAAACATGTTTGAATTGGCTGACAGCATGCTGGGAGTCTTCAAGGTTGAAAATATGAGTTTTTCGATGCATTTGGGAGTGGGTTGTCTCTTGGATCAACTTCGCAATCGATTCGTGGCTGCAGGCAGGCCGTTTCCGCTGGAAAACGAGTTTCAGGCTAATAATAGAAAACACCGTCGCCAGCATACTTGAAAAGGGCGAGCAGAGCAAGAAAGCCAAGCCTGTGACTCTCTTTACTGCTGACTTTTCCATGATTGAGGAAGTGGAGGAGCCAATGAGTATGAGTAGCACAATGGCATTAAACAAGTCCCTTCAAATCCTTGCCGATGCATTTGGAACTGGACCCACGCCGGAAATCAAAATCGAACCAGAACCAGACCTAACCAGACCAACCTGCCCTTGATGATACGAAACCAGATGTGAGTGGAATCCAAGTGGAAGATACCGTGGCTGTTCTCAATGGTTCATCATCAGGAGATCTCGGACTGAATGAAACTACTCCAATTCCAGAAGAAGTGGATCGTGTTCCAGAATCACCGGAAGTGGAAGGGGATGGAAGTGTCAGCTCAGGGACTTTGAACGGCTCGTCTAAATTTGAGACTTCACGTGGCTCCGAGGAAGTTGATGCCACCCCTCAGTTCATGGAGGATGAAGATATTCCTTCAGAATTAGACTCTTCATCGAATCCCATCCAAGACTCAACAATGGGGAGTGAAGAAGAGGACTCTACGACGTCATGAAATCCACTTTCTGATTCCAGTTTTCATTTATTATCCTTATTAGCATAAATAAAGGTGTCCAATGGTCAGTTGGGTCAAATTATAATTCCAAGAAAAGCTTAGGCTGACAGGTCTTAACTTCTTAGAAATGAATAAAAAAAAAAGCTTATAAAACTTGCTTATTAGTTAAGGAGGATCCGGGATATAAAGAGACGGAATAGAGTTTGATGTTGTTTAGTTGCTGGGATTCATTTTTCAGCTACACGATGTGTCGCTTTTCATTTTTAGTTTTAGTTTCCGCTCTCTTGCTTGGAGCGGAAGCGCAGATCAGTTTTTCGCCTTCCGGAGGCCGCCGTGTCCAGGCTCCAGGGACAGCTGAAGTGAAGTGGACAATCACTTCGAGCGACGTAAGTTAAATCTTAAATGATACTTCGGGACAAAGTAGCATTTTGGATTTCTTTTATCCAGGGAAGCAAAGTGGTAGCAACTGGCAATGTCCCACTGAAAAAGGTTCCTGGGTCTCCAGGAGCGTGTACCACTCCAGATGATAGAGATGGAACTTGCCGTCGGGAAGTGAGCCAATGCGGCGAGTTCTTCACCCGGGTGAAGAACTTTTTCGACAAGCCTTGTGTCCTAGCAAATGGTAGAAACGGGTGGTGTTGTCCCGATAATCCCGATCTCCCCTCGGAATCACCTACGGCAGGGATTCAACAAAAACCCACGCCTCATGTCGTTATCCCAAAAGTTAATGGCCATCAACTACAAATCATTGTGCAGGACGGCTTCAAAGTATTCCGTGAAAACGAAGCCACGAGCAACAGGATTCTATTCGAAGATAATGTAAGTGGGAAAACTCTTGGAATTTCAGCTAATGGATTGCAGCTCTGGAATTTATTCTTGTTTGGTTCCAGATCCAAGTCTATCCCGGAAGTTCTGCTTCAAGTCACCAGAGATTCCTTGGTGCGTCGAACGAAATTGTAGAGTTGTCAAAACAGGCAGAACAGAACTTGGATGCAACGATTCAGTTTGTGAAAGAGTATGTGCTGTGAAACTTCATTCAACGTTAAAAGGGTCGGATCTCGATCTCTGGGTGGAGCCTTCAGATAGGCTAAACTCCTCCCCTCCATTCTTCTCACGAATAGAATCCCCTGCTTATTAATCTCCAGCCAGAGACTTATTACCCTTTCACGTCGGATTTATTATAAGATTCATTTCTTGCATTTACAATTTGGAATTATTCTTCTAGGTGGAATCTGTCAGAGAAACAAGGAACGTTTGGACTCTCTGGCATTGACATAAAAAATACTGGCATTGCCCAGAATTGTCCAGCCCCGCCCCAATGCCGCTCTACTTCGCCGTATAGGACCTTTGACGGGAGTTGTAACAACCTGGAGAATCCCAATTGGGGAAAGTCTGGGAATGCGTACCAGAGAATTCTGCCATCAGCCTACGACGATGGAGTGAATACTCCGCGATCCAAAAGTGTAAATGGCTTGCCACTCCCGTCACCCCGTCTCATTAGCTCCAAGTTCGTGGCTGACAAGGATAAGCCATTCAATGACCTCACGCTCATGCTTATGCAATGGTTGGTGGTATTATTTTGACATATGAATACTAGAAGTCCACAAATTGATTTGTTTATTAACACAGGGGTCAATTTCTTGATCACGACATGACACATACACCCGAGAAATCAGGCATCAGATGCTGCGACAATAAAAAGGTAAGTATTATCAAATTATTGAAACGAATTGCGTTAAAAATAGCTGGGAAATCGTGGGAGAAGCTTAAAGCAAGGGAAGCCTTTTTCTCACTTAATCTAATTGTAAACGTGAAGAGTAAAGCGGGGTTTGACTGTTTAATTTCAAGGGCCTCATTCCGTTTGTCATCCCTCCTTCACTGAATTACAGGAAGGGGTTTGAGATGTGGAATATGAAGGGCCCTATTTCAACTAACTCTTCCTTGAAGGAAATGGGTTGGATTTCAGGAAGGTTGGATTTCAGGACAGGGTACCCCCGGGGGTACCCTGTCCTTAAATCTAACCAGGAAATGAGCAATGGAATTGGGCGCTGTGCGAATTGTCAAGGCTTTCCCTTCATGTAATTAAATTACTCGGTAAAAATCAGTTCAATGAAGGGCTCTATACCCATTGCTGGTAATTTGTTACCGACAATCTTTATATTAAAATGTGGGACTTCAGAGTTTAGGTTTTATGAATGCAAGGAAATGGAAGGCATAAATTCCGAGTCCAGTTACCTAAATTGTTTGAATAGCAAGCCGACTGGGATGTTACAAGTTGATGATGGTACAAGTTCAAGGGCCCTCATCCTGGTCCAGCTGTAGTTGTGGAAATGGAAAAAGGGAACGTTGATTTATGACAAGCATTGGTAGAATGGCCTGTCATTTGCACTTCCTTTAATTGAATGAATCGGGAAAGACTAATTGGATGAAGGGCTACATTCCTTGTCACTCACCCTTCCTGTAATTAGTTGAATAGGACATTTTATACTAAAATTCGTGATGTGCAAGTGACATTGAAAATTTGTTCGAGTGATTCACAAGCGGGGAGGGAAAGGTACTTCAAGGGTCTTTCTCCGTTGTCGCCTTTCCTTTGATGAAGGGAAAGTGTTGTGTGCTGTGTTAATTGTCAAGCGTGAGGAAAGGTATTTTCAGTCACCCTTCCTTCCTGTAATTGAATGAATCGGGTAAGAGTATTTGGATGAAGGGATTAATACCCCTCAATCTCCCTTCATGTTAATATTTCAAGGGAATACTTTCTATTGCAATGTGTGAAAGAACAAGTCACTCAAGAGTGCTGATCGAGTGAATAGCAAGCCGAGTAGGATGATACAAGTTCAAGGGCCCTATTCCAGGTCTAGCTCTAGTTGTGGAAATGGGAAGAGAAAGCTTTCATTTATGACAAGCATTGACAGAGTATTGGCTGTCACTTCCCCTTCCTGTAATTGAGTGAATGGAGATAAAAATATTTCAATGAAGGGATCTCTACCCCAGACAAACCCCCTTCATAAGGGGATATTTCCCTGCAACTTTGGTGAATCCTGTAAAGAGCATTTAATTAAAACAATGTTATTTCATGTTAATAGCTAAAATGTTAATAATTACGTATTGATAACAATTCGGTTCAATAATTTGATAAAACGTCCTTGTTTGACGGCAAAATTACAGATGATCTTTATAACAGGTTATCCAGGGAAGACTGAAAGAGAAGGATTGCTTTGCAATTGAAATTCCAAGGGATGATCCATTCTTCAGCCGTCACGGCGAACAGTGTATGGAATTCTCTCGCTCCCTTCCCGCACACCCCCACGGCGGGTGTGGCTTAGGACCTCGAGAGCAAATGAATTCAATCAACGCATACATAGACGCCTCGAACGTATACGCTTCGAACGAGGAGAAGGCGAAGGTATTGAGGGAATTCAAGGGTGGACGGCTTGCTAGTCAACCGAAAACTCGTGGACATGGGGAACTGCCACCAGCGAATGCAACAGAGTGTGAAGACAAGAGGACAAAACGGGCTTGTTTCAGCGCGGGTGACCATCGCTCGAATGAAGCCATGGGCTTAGCAGTCATGCACACAGTTTGGCTCCGAGAACACAATAGGCTTGCTGATGCTCTCCAGGGCCAGAATCCAGGGTGGAGTGACGAAGTTGTTTATCAAGAAGCACGCAGGATCGTGGCTGCAGAAATGCAGCACATAACGTTTACAGAATATCTTCCGCTAATCCTTGGACCTGAATATGTTCAGACCTTTGGTCTATCCCCAAGTTTTTCAGGCCATACGAATTTATACGACTCAAAAGTAGACCCAACTATTTCCAACGTATTTGCCACCGCTGCCTATCGATTTGGTCACTCTTTGATTCAAGGCCTAATTCAGTTAGTTTCCAAGAAACATTTTGACCTTTCTGACCATATTACTCAACTTTTGTTTGTCCCACTTGCAGAATATTCGATAAACGTAGAAGCGAAGCGAATTCCTTTGAATTGCACAACACCCATTTCAAGCCGTTTCCAATTTATGACAAATTCGATTCCTTTCTCGAAGGCCTCGCTACCCAGAAGTGTCAACGATTTGATAATTTTTTGAGTAAAGAAGTAAGTCACTGAACTCTGCAAATTCCCATTTATTTTCAAATGAAATTGCTTTTATTTCCAGTTGACGCAGCATTTATTCCAGCAAGCTGACAAGCCTTTCGGACTGGACCTTGCTTCCTTGAATATCCAGAGGGGGAGGTAGATGATTCTTTATTTCTGCTTCACATGGTCTGACATTTTCTATTTTTCTTTGCAGAGATCACGGACTACAACGTAATTTATTTTATTTTAAAAATTATAATTGTATTACTGCATATCTTCTGTTACTTTCAGCTTACAACGAATGGAGAGAAGTTTGCGGTCTACCCCGCGTCGAAAGTTGGCAGGAATTGGATAAAATCATGAGTCCAAAAGTAACACGTAGAAATTGGAAATCATTTAGGATTCAATTTCATATTTTAAAACTTCTAAGGTACGGGAGGCTCTGGAAGGAATTTACGACAGTGTTGATGACATAGATTTATTTGTTGGGGGTCTTGGGGAACGACCAGTGAAAAATGCCGTCATTGGCCCAGTCTTTGTTTGCCTCGTGGGAGATCAATTTGCGAGACTAAGGCGAGGAGATAGATTCTTTTACGAAGAAAAAGGCGGAAAATTTACAGAAGGTAAGTCATGACTTTCAGCATTAGGTGTGAATTAGGTAATCATTTGTAATTTTTCCAGCACAACTAGAACAACTTAGGCAAGCAAGCCTGGCTCGAGTGTTTTGTGACAATTCTGATGACATTGAAGAAATCCAACCGCGTGTAATGCAGGCGGAAGGAATCGGGTAAGAGGAAGGCAACCAAAAGATCCGCTTTCGGAGAATCCTAATTGTAATTAACACGTGTATTTGAATATTAGGAATCAGCGTGTTCCCTGTGACAGTGATGAGATCCCCATTATTGACCTTACAGCATGGAAAGGGGTCAGTCTACAGCAGAACTCCCGTCCTGGATACAATAATAATCGACGCCCTCCGTATGGAGGATAAAGGCTTCAGAAACTCTGTGTTAAAAGATCAAATAAAATTTAAGCCAAAACATTCTTTTTTAAAACATTCGGGTAACTGCTTTCGTCATAGATGACCGGTTCGCATGATACGACAGAGAAATTACATCGGAAAAGGATGACAAAATGAACCGCTTAGAAACAGGGGTATCAAATTGGATGTTTCCAACATCGAATGCGTCCATATACATACCTTGGAATCCGTTTAACATTTACGCTAGCGCTGTGCGTCGGCAGTGGATTGGGCGTCCTTGATTCATAACGTCTGATTTTTGACGCGTGATTGGATTGGAGGCGAATGGCGGATGAGTCCTTTGTTCTTCGATCGCAAAAAGGATCACCTTAGCTTACGAAAACGTCGCAAAGTCGCAACCTCACAACTCTTTCGTTTTCCAAATCTGTATTCCAGACGAGGAAGGATTTATTCGTAAAATTCATGTTTTGGTGACCCGTGTGTCAAGAAATCTTTAAATCTGAAAGTGTCCGTCACAAGTAAATATTTGGAATGAATTTATGCAATAGTCCAATGAAAAACAATGCAAAACTGGAAATCATTCTTTTTCTTTTAGTTTGCTTGTGCATTTAGTCCTCTCAAAACAAGATAAAAATGTCAAGGCTCGGTGAGCCCTGCTGAAACTGATGAAAGCACAGGAAGGAGAGAGCGCAACACACCGGATCCTGAGGCTTCTGCGGGTAGTCTATGTAGCACCGGAAGTTGAAATTGAATCGGCTCCAGAAGTAGTAACGGAAGCCAGTCCAGTACCGCCTCATCAAATTGAAGCCACTTCTTCACTGAAAGCAGTAGTTGAAGCATCTACAGCACCGGAACGGGAAGTCCAACAGCGGAAGTAGCCAGCGAAGCAATTCCAGCCACAGACAGTGGATGAATAAAATACTCCCGAAGCAACGACTAAAGTTAAACCCACTCTTGAAGTTTCTTCCGAAAGAGCTGCTGAAGGAAATGCAGAAACTGAGAATTCCACACCGGAAGTTTACGACGACGCAACACATGAAACAATCTGCCCCTGAGACCTCAACTTCATTTTCATATGCTCTTCTAAAACTAAACTTCTGACTAAAACTTTACAATTTAGAAAACCAAATAAAGACTAAACAGCAAAAGACCAACAAACTCCATTTCTAAATTATTCGGATTGTTAAAAAATTCTGAAAAACGGCAGTTGAAGGGATGGAAATTCCTTGCCCAATTTACTGAAAGCTTATAGACCGAATGAATGTGTTTTAGAAATAGTATGAACCAGTATAGCTTATGAATACACTTAACCTTACAAGAATATTTTCTGCCAAAGGAAATTCACTCTTGGTTCTTCCGTGGCACTTAGATGTAGTGCATCTTGTACTCTCCAGTGAGGAACCGCTTGTTCCTGGCCAACTGCTCGTTCACGTAGTCCAGGTTGTTCAGTTTATCGTCTCTAAGAAATTAAACAATTCAGTTACAATTAAGTGCGAGAGTAGTAATGAGTGAAGTCCCTCAACTTACTCCAGTGTGGTGACGTACGCCTTGGCCCGAGTACACGCCAAATGAGCGTAATACGTCGGTGCTGGATAAGAGACACTCCGGTTGCAGCGAGAATATCCATAGCAA
>VNWY01000456.1:9183-42643 GCA_009869845.1 Pseudachorutes palmiensis | reverse complement strand
CGCATTTAATAAAAGTTACATTCCAAAGTTTCGAAGTTGTGAATATGACGCATATTCACCTCTGTAACAATTGAATTTAATACTAGCTCATAGAGGAAACCCGTTCTGTTATTCATTATATCAGAAAATGAAATTCCCATGATCAACGAAACACAAATTCTCTTATTCCTTGTACATTATCAGTCAAATTCTGTTTATCAAGTGAAGGAATTGAGGCTATATTAATCAGATATTAGTAGGGTTCTGCCTTTTGGTTGAGTGACGGTAAACTGGAGTGAACGGCAAAGTAACCGGCCGCTAGCTGAATGTCGTGGAACGTAGTAGCAATGAGGTATAATTTATCCTAACGAGTTTAAAAATCCAAGCACGAGATCCATCAGTTCTTAGAAACAAAGTAGGTCACAGGACAGGTTTGAGCAAAACTTGAATTATCGTTCATTTATTCTTTTATTTTCCATTCGAAACCGAGAGGAGTAGGCGATAACACAACGAAGTCTTGGAATCTGCCTAGGTTTTCAATTTAGCAAAAAGTCTCCACATGGTAGCAAAACAATAACTTACCTCCCCAAACAAAATTTTCAAAATGGAGATAAATTGTAAAATGTCATGTGGATATACTTTCGTATATAAGGTTATGGTTATCCTCTCTTATTTATACCCTTGTTCAGGACTTGCTTCTGGAACAATAAATCAGGTATTGCAGCAAACCAACTCTGGATTCATGCACTGTCATATCATTGTAGTGGAGACTATTTCTGGTAATGAAGACCACCATCTCTATGACCAGTTCCGCATAGCGTGGGAAAAACTTCCCATTGTACGGCTGATGCCCGACAGCATCCACATAGAAAAGTTAAAAGACAATTGGCGTCAGCGAAAGGAAACCTGTCAGGTAATCTATATCATGAATCCACATGACAGGGAATATTGTTGGCTACGCGAAAGGTTTGCATGGCTAATTGACTGCAACATTCATGATATTAGCAAAACCTGTTATGGGCGTTATACGTATTTGATTTTAGTAACCCACAGTGTTCATCGCTCACGAATGCCGCTAAACTCTGATCTTCATTTTTGTGACAAAGGGGCAACACCAAACTCTGTTCCTATTATTCACTTCATACCTCTGTATGAGTATTTGCTCATGAATTCTAAGATTGAGCTTATAGTTAAACTCAGATGGCCTTGCGCAGGATCGATCATGAGGACAGAATACAATAGGAATGAAATGGAAGAATATTATGATCAAAATTCTTTACCGTCTCGAGCTCTCCTTGATGACAAACTAAACGAACTCCTTTTCCGGGCGTGTCCCATCTTATGGGGTTTTATGTATGGCCTTGATAGGCATACCTTTGGTACATTGCATACGGGACTTGGATCTTCTGCAATTACCCAAAATCCAAAGGGTACACTACCCGAAAACATTTTTCGGGAAATAATAAATGTACTCAATCAGACGCGTCCGTATCCATCAAAAAATACAAAAATTCGGTTCAGATTCAATGTTAAAGTCGGCACTGTTGTTATCCGTCCAAGCATTAGACCCAGCAAACACTTGGATTACAATCCTGAAACACGAATGTACACGAACATGTATCTTTTATACGAGACCGGCTTTACGTTTGCTACCTGCTCAGGGACAAGCAAGTATTTAACTTTCGATGCATTTGTGCAACCTTTTAAATTAAACTTCTGGATTGTCGCTATTTCTTCATTTGCATTTGTTTGGTTATTCCTGTTTACTGTATTTAAAATACGTAAGATAAAAAGAGGCGCTTTGTCATTGATAACGAGGGTGATTCTAGAACAAGACGTAAATATGGATTTTTTTATTAAACGCTTTGCAGGATTGAGATATTTCTTGGCTAGCTTGCTGCTCGTTTGCTTCCTTTTAGCTTATTTTTACCGAAGTGAAGTCACAAGTAACGTGGTGGCGCCCTTACCACAAACACAGCTGAAAACCGTAGAGGAAGCTTTAAAGAAGAAATTCAGAATATTAATTGGTTTATATTTTGACGAGGTAACGAACTTGGATTATTACACCAACAACGCAGTTTTCAATCCAGAAGCCAAGTGGAAATACTTCTCCGATCAATTAGTACGCCTAAACGGTTTCATAGCATCAATAATCCTAGAGTTGAATGAGGGCGAACAGATTTTTTCAAACTTAAATACGAGGTTTCCTAATCTACTTGAAAGCTTGACATTAATGCCTCAACACCGTAATTCAACAGCTCCCCTATCACCCATGTTTGAAGAGTTTTTGAAATGCACAGATACAGTAATTATGACGCCGAGTCCGGAGGAAGCGTTCCTTGCAATATTATCAATGGATGTAGAAGCAACTCAAAAGTTGTATTTCGGGAAAACTAGTTACGTTACACACAACCAATTTTGGATCATGGGCCCTACACTCTTTGACCGAAGCAATTTGGTTCATAAACAATTTCAATCATACCTACACTCTGGAATTTATAATAAAATCCAATTCGGTTTCCATTCAGTGCAATCTAAGAGGCGAAGGAGAGTTCAAAAGATTAAAGCTGGCTTCCTTAAGGTTAAGGCTGTGACAGCAAGCAGTGGGCTCCTCCTCGGAGTCTTCATAATTTCATTTTTGGGAATTCTAATTTCAGCAGTTGTTTTTTTAATAGAATTGTTGATAAGATCAATTTTCAAAAACTCAAAGAATACTAAAGCTTATAATTTGGTCATATTTTCGGCTAAGATTTAAGTCATGAAGCTAAGAATGCTCAATAGAAAAATCCTAGCATGAAAGTAAAGTAATAGAATTATGAACTAACTCTACTGATTAAGGTATTTTTGAATAAATATCCCATTTAACCTTTAGTACTATTTTATATCAGGGTCACAAGAGTCAAACTTCAATTAGTTTAGTTATTAAGTAGCGGAAGCTACTTTATGCATTTGTCCTGTCTGTCTGTCGTTCTTCAATAACTCAGGAACTACTGGACAGATTTCAAATGTGTTTTCAGTTATGAGTCCCCCTTGATCTCAATATGAAAACGCCGTATTGAGATTGACCGGAAGTGACCTCCTTTCGGGTCAAATGTCGAGGTCAATGTTCGAATTACTCATAACGTGAAAAATGACTTCTACAAAAGTTGTTTGTCTCATCGAGATGAACAACTTTTCTATATGACTTTTTGACCTGCGACCTACTGGTGACCCGCTATTCACGATCAAAGGTCAAAATGAAAAATCAGGATTTTATCTTTTTCTAATCGCCCTAACTCTATTCCACACTCACTCCACACAAAGTATCTTCCGCTACTTTATTATGCCCGTGTTGCCACAGTTTATTTTGGCTATTTTTAAGGCGTCAGAATAATCTCGTGAACCCTCTGTAGTGTCCTGGCCCTTCTTAATCTTCTTAATTAGTTTTCTGTATAATTTTGTTCATTCAATGTCAAAATTAAATCATAGACTTTAAACTGTCATTTGGAACAACCATAATATTAAAGTGAGCTTGGTAAAAAGTGACCCTTCCAAAGTCCATTAACCCTCGATAAAAGCTTAACAGAAATTGCAAACTCATATTTTGGAAATGACTTGAATGACAAATTGTATTAGTAATAAGGAAGTCATTGACATTGGCAAATCTTAAAAACGCTGCATCAGTAAACTTGGCAAAACTTGAGCAACACTTTGGACAAAGTTCAATCGTTTGCAGAAAAAGCTTGAGCAAACGACTTTTGAATGATAATTTTTAGCAACTAAGGACGATTCAATTGCCAATAACCTTTTTTAAATGTCCAATTTTCGGCACAGTCTTCTTCAAGACTTTGAAGCATCAGTTGATAGAATAAAAATACGAAATGCATAAAATCCTTTGCTTGCTTTTCTTGTCGATTGCCGCTGCAGCTGCAGATGGAATTCGTCAGGAAGAGCAATTCAACTACCAATTGTACAAGGTGAAGCCCAGGAATAACCAAGAAGTGGAATACTTGCGAGGTCTAGGGAATGATTCATCCTACGTAAGAAAACGTATAAATTGCATATAATTTCCAAATCTAAAGTTATATGACTCCAATGCTGTAGGGAGCGTTTGCACCCATTTTCCTTCAACAAGTTCGTGTAGGAAAGTCGGCGGTTCTTTTGATTGACGAATCCAAGTGGGCTCAGCTAGAAGCGGACTTGAGTGCTATAAGAATCACCCTGTACAATAAAGGCGCCGCACTCATCAATGGGTTAATTCAAATCTGAAATTAAACACATTCAGTATGAGTGGAAATAATGTTTGGTTTTTCCAAGGCTATCGACATTGAAGCTGCACGACGACAATGTCGTTTGGTTTCCTGATCCAGCTGTCCTTGATGGGCATGACTTCATCCCTGGTTACTTGGGTCCTCCACCGCATTATATTCCACCACCTCCACCGTCTCTTCAAGATGCACATTTCTTTCTTTACACAAAGCAAAGCTGAAAGATTAACAAGACGAATAAGGCTTTAGTTAATTGTGCCTTTTTTGTGTTTAGAGATAACCCTGTGACCCCAGACCAAATTGTAGTTGGGGATGTGGTATCACTACGCAACTCTCATTTCAAGCTGAATGGACAAGTCAAGATCCTCGTCCATGGATTTGGCGGCGGCGTCAAAGATCCATTTCCGTGGGATGCAAGGGCAGGTATAATTTGAAATTTTAGATCTAAAATTCTTTAATTGACTTTAATTGACCCACGTGCTTTAGAGCTTTTAAAGAATGACGATAATGTCAACGTCATCATCCTCGACTGGTCCAAACTTGCGGCACAACCGTTCTACTTTACGGCAGTCAGCAACGTAAAGCTATTTTTTTTTACTTGTAAACCTTCAATTGTTTTGCTTATATAGTTGCATACTCACTTTCATTTGTCCAGGTATACCTTGTAGCTCCCTTTACTGTCAACCTCTTGGAGTTCATTTTGAAGGAGAAAGTGACAACTTTGGATAAGATCCATTTGATCGGATTCAGTCTGGGTGGACAAGTCGTTGGAGTTGCAGGGTATCAGTACTGGCAACGGAACAACAACCTCATTCCATTTGTTTCTGGTAATTCAAACATAAATTAAAGAATAAGTTCGGTCATGTCACACTTTGTACAAATGTGATACAGCGCTGGATCCTGCCCAGCCTCTATTCACCCTTGTCGGACATGCCAAGCGAATTTCTCCGCATGATGGCGCCTATGTCGACGTTATGCACACGTCGTCTGACTTTTTGGGAATGAGGAAATCATGCGGTCATGTTGACTTCTGGCCAAATGGAGGTATGTGCGCATGCGCTATGAGTGCAATATGCTATGGAAAACGGGACTACGCGTGTACAATGGGTTAGAATCCTTTTTTTTATGTGGGCTTCAGGTTCAAAGCAAGTCGGATGTGGTTCGGATGAATTTGGAGCTTGTTCGCACATGCGTGCACCCCAGTACTACACCGAGTCTATCCATGCTTCAACACCATTTACATCACACAAATGCAATAACTGGCCTGAATTTCTGTCCGGAGTGTGCCAAAAGAACAATTTGCCGAAAGCTAATATGGGATACAGAGTGGAACCAGAGTAAGTAGAGGTCACTAATGTACATGATAGCGCTAATCCTAAAAACCCGTCATGTGATTTTGTATTTCAGCCGAAAGGGAAGCTATTATCTGCGCACTAACGGAGCCGCGCCATTTGCTGTCGATGACAACAGTGCGTTCTAAAATACTTCAATTAAGATACAAATGACAAAGTACCCAGAGTAATTAGGAATAATCGGTGTTCTAAAAAGTCTTTGATGAACGTTAGAAACATAAAAATTAGGAAGGGGTGACATAAATACAAAAGCGGTTAATAAAAAGTGCATACTTCAAAACTAGAAAAACCATTTTATTTGTGTGTTTTACCAAAAATGGCAAGCAAGGTGCTTCATTTTTACAGCAGCTTTTTGGTCAAACGATAATGCACTGTCGGAATCTCTTTTATACGAGAAATGAAGGCCTACGCTGGGATTCAAAGCTGCATCGACAGGATGCAACAACTTCAGACTAGGTTGAAGCACTTGAGGCCTTGGTCAATTGTTTTAATGTGACTATCCGTTCAGTCTGTATTATACAATCAATATTTCATGAGGCTGTTGGCAGATGGAACATTTGAATTAAGCATTACTTTTTCTTTTTACCGTTGCCAAATTAAAAGCAATCGGACGCCAGAATTAACCAGTGATTCACGCTTATGCTTCTTAGTTATGTTTTTATGAGTAAAAGTGCTTTATGTTAGTTAGAATAGCGTTGAGGTGGCCGCAACAGCACATTTAGAATAAGTCTTAATTAGAATTTCAGTCTCTCAAAGCAAGGAGTCGAGTAGACCTGATTCAAGATTTTAACGCACACAGAAGAACTTTTAAGGAAAGGTCTCGAAACATTCGAATATTCTGGTAATGGAATATGGAATCCATATTCCACACCCTTCTGATTCTCCGCAGGGTAAGAATTGTAAATGAAGGAATTTTAGTTTCAAGCATCTAAAATGCTGGGGGGAAATGTGAAAAAAAAATTGCCGACGAAACGCATGACATGCGCACAAACCTGCCATTGAATTGGGTTCCACGCTTGGATTATAGCGATTTATGTTCAGTTTAATTTCATTCAGTTTTAGGCCACTCGTGCCCATATCCTCTCAGCTTTATTAACTGGCCTGTTTTCCACGTTACTGACTAGTAACTTCAGACCGTCTTTATACGTGGAAATACCACCCATTCCTGTTGTAAAGTAAGGTGACAATTCACCTGGCTTGATATCAATTTTGGCATAAACGGGCGATTCATGGATAGGTTGGACTGAAATTAGCCTTGGATTATCAGCCCCTTGAGCTTCTCCAAACTTTGCAGCAGCACCGCCGATCACACGAAAAAAGAGTCCGGCATAGGTGGCACTAACATCCTTCCACACGACTTGAGGCCAAAGTGCAGAAGGGGCGGGGTTACCAGGAAGCTCATGATATAAGAATCCAACAGGCACTATTATGGGTTATAAGAATTATAAGAATGACATGTTTCCAATTATTTTGTATTCTTTACCTGGGTTGTTTCGTATTCCGATGACTTCGCTTTGTAGTTTTGCAATATTCCACGTTGGTGGTTTTTCACAGACAAAGTAATTTGCTTTTGCACAAACCGTGTCAGCCCAAACTCCTGCGTTTGCATCTGCAAGAGTCATGAGAAGAAAAGAAGAAAGGCCAGACTTGATTTCAGCACATGCGCGTTGGCTGTTGTTTGTTGGGAATTCCTTTCCCCAGTTAGTGTAGAACCATCTTGCCATACAAATTCAGAAGATTCTCCTTGTCTTACTGCACTTAGCCAGACGTCTACTTGGATCGACAATTCCTCAAACAGATACTTCTGTAAAAAAGCCTGTTCTTCCATAGTTTTAACTGAAATGAGTTTTCCTTCTAGCTTTCCCTCGCATTCAACTTTAGCCGCGGCAAATGGCAAAAATTGTTTAACAGCAAAAGTACACACTTGTAGTCTTTAAATGATTTCCATCCATCGGGGCAGACATTTCCTACAAGTTAGAAAAGATTTTCAATTAATCTTTGATTATTCCAAAATTGGAATAATTAGACAATTCTACGTTGCCTTTACTAATGTCGAGAAATATAAAAATTAGAAAATACAGTCCGCTTTTCATTTTGTAACGGAGATTTTGGATGAAATTTTAATTTAAGAGTTTACCTGAAATGTGAAGGGCTACTCTTATTATACCATAAATTGATGCTACTTAATACACCCTAGAGACAAGAGACAATATAGAGTTGATGGATTAAATTATTTTCAAGTCTTTTGTTTGCTAGAAAACAGCAAATGAATTTATAGATAAGATTTGAGATAGTGAATTACTTTCACAAGAAGGTCGAGTGCAATTAATTGTGCAATGTTCACATGCTACACGACTGATATCAGTGTAGCTCTAATGACACAATTTTTCCCCAGCTAGACGAATTCGAGCTACAATGACCTTTTGCGTTGCGCGCGTTGTAACTTATCCTTGATCTCGCGGAGGAGGCTAACTATGTATTTGATCATTTTTATTGTATGGAAGTAATGAACAGATTCCAACGCCAGAATAAGATGTTCCTTTTTTTATTTTAGAAATGCCACTTTTAGAAATTTTTTCGTCATCCGCTTCCGGTGAGATCTTTAGAGTTTTTATGACTGCGGATTCTTTTATGACAATCCGAGGTTTTTGTTTCATAATTTACAGCAGAAATAGTGTAAAAGAAATCTTGTAAAAAGTAACTGTTTCCTCTGAATCTTCAAGTTCCAGAAATCTGTGTGACAGATGTTGGAATAAAGCCACATGTGTTCTGATTCTCGTAGGGTCACAGGGAATCACCCTCACGTGTGTGTGGCGACGTCTCTTTTACATTAATTTAAAACAGAACAAAAAAATGTTATTCTATAACCGTCGCAGCCATAAAAGATCAAAACACTTTTTTTAATCCAATTAACTTAACTAAAGTACATTATCTATACTTCATTATAATCAATTGCAAATTATAATTTTGATAAGAATGCTTTTACTTCTTTCTCTGATGATTAATTTAAAGCACATTTGATTTTAATTCAGAAATTAGGCAGTTCGAATAGTTAAAGGAAAGACGTAACATTTCAATCCATTGTTGAAATCAATCCTGGATTTTTGGGGGGATTCCTGGTCAGGCTTGAGCATGAGAGGCCCAAAAGGGGATTCGCTGTGCGCTTGAACGAAAGGAAAGCTTCATTCCTGCTCCCTGTTTGTTGCTCCAAAATCACAAGTTAGGGGTTGGACCTTATGAAGCAAATCTTAAAAACTTCATAGGATCTTTGGACTTTGGTGAAGCAAGTTCCAGAGTCCTTTAGAGCACCCACCTTACAACAATAGGATAACAATCTGTACTTTAGTATTCGGACCAATTAGCCGTTAACCCAAAGTCATCATCATGTCAATCGAAAGTAGACTCACCGCTCTTCAGAACAAGCTCGAGGAACTAGTAGAAATGACCAAGAATAACAAAAAGTGCGAAATCACCGGAGCGTCTGAAGAACTGAAACCATTTCCCAGTCCAATTGTTGAAATCAGAACACTTGAACTCTGGAAAAGTGTCGTTGCTGAATGCCTCGGGTCACTTTGCTACGTCTTCTTCGTCTGCGGTGTTTCCATTCCATGGACTGGACACTTCCCGCCATTTCTGAGCATCGCCTTTGCCACTGCTCTAGCTTACGGAGCACTGACCTATCGCGTCTTCCCTGGGGCTCATCTCAATCCAGCCATTACCATCGCACTCATGGCGACTCGCAGAATCTCTACAATTAGATGTCTCCTGTATGTCACTGCTCAATGTGGGGGAGCCATTGCTGGAGCTGCCATTTTATTCGGGTAAGCATTTCCTTCTTTCACTTTGCAAAGTCCTTTTGACTTAATTAGGGTTTCGAAGAATTGTCATTTTGAGGAGAAAACACGACTGTGTCCATAACCACAGCAAACTTTCCGGGTGATCTTTCTTCAAGGTCTTTTGCTAGATCGTGTGTTCCATTTGGTGAATTCTAGTACGTAAACCAACTGTTGTGGGAGCATTTGGTCCTGGTTTAAACGGCTCCATGGAGGGAATACCGCCAGTTGCCTTCGAAGTTTGCAGCACCTGCTGCTTCTGAAAAAAGGCCGGGTGTCTTTTCTTCAGAAGCACATTTGGTCCCATCTGTTTCTTCTTTGGGAGTTCAAAGGTACCCTCAGAAAGTCCGCATAACCCAGGACCCCTTAGATGAAAGAAATGGTTTATTCCATCATAAAGATTATAACATTTAATATCAAATGACAAACACGGGAAGACGCTCAAGAGCGCTGATAAAAACAGTTACGCATAAGAAGCGTTTAGTGAAGCAGTTTAGTACATTTGTAAACAAAGTCAGGATGGCTCTCCAAGACATGGTAAACTTTTGATTATTAAAACTGGTTGGCCTTCATCTCCCTCAAGTAGTTTAACCCGCCGGGTTTTGAACACTGGAACCATTGTTGCGGAATTGTTCAAGACATGTGAATTTTTTGCTGGATTCCCAAGCTTCATTGTTTGATTTTATGGGAAAATGTAACAGTTGGTCAAGGAGTTTTGTGCAAAAATATGAATTTAATGAAGTCCCAAATTTTCACACGGTCCTTGCTGGAGAAAAAAATTGCCGGCCTTAATTGTAAATGAATGGAAACCTCAAACAGGACGACGGCCAAAGGGACATGGACTTTGAATAAATGAAACTAATGCGCTAATTCAATTCAACAAAGAAAAATGTCCCAATTGGGAATTGGGAGTCCTGGAAGACCAGTTAATTTTCATTTAATGTAAAAATGGGGTGCTATTGATGCCATATGCGAACTTCTGGAGTGGTGTAGTGGCAGAATTAAAATCTTAATTTTAACCCCATTGTATCTTTACCATTGCCCTCAGCCACGTACAAAATGGCTAATAAACGGCGACACTGTTAGACTGCGTTTAGCCCATTCCCCTGTACACAGAGGCGCGTGTCATTTCTAAAAAAGTCTGTCAGTGGGGTGGTAAATGGTGAATTGTGTCTAAATCAAAAGGATTAAAAACTAGACTCAAATCAACCCCAGAATGGAATAATCGGATCATCCCTTGTGTCATTTGGGAATTCGGTGAAGGTTTGATTCCCGAATTTTTTATAAGTTGTATTCAGTATTCATTTTCGCGTGCCTGGGGTCGTCCCCTTCCTTCACGGTGTGGTTGGTGTGAACAAAGGCTGATAATAATCCGAATGTTTAATAGCCAAAAGTGAAACACAGTCGAAACATCCCCTGGAACAATGGGAATGAAAGTGAGATTCAATTGAGGCTAAAATACTACACCCCTTCCAGTTCTAAATCAAGAAGGATTATTATTATTCAAAAACCACAACAGAAGTCGGGACAAAAACGTCCGAAATGGAGAAAAAAACTTCAAGGGCCACATGAGCTAGGAGACACTTGATCCTTTGTGCTCATCAAGCCCCCGTGTTTTGCACTTGTTATTTATAGCCACTTGTCATCTTTCCTTTGTCTCCATGTGTTACCTCATTCAGAAAAGAAATAGCACTGTTCCATTTTTATTGGCTATACGCTCAATCATATTTTAAAGTGCTCTTCACAATTTGGTAGGGTTAAGGACTGGAGAATGGGATATAGTGCTTAAAGGCCAATGACCTGAGTAAAGTAGATTTATTCAAACTACTATTATGAATTTTGTGAAAATTCTTCATTTTAAGCTAAACCTCCAGCCTTTAGGAAGTAGCGAAAAGTTGGTTAGATTTGACCAAGGTGGAGCTATAAAATGGCCTATAAGTCGCCATTTTGAAATTAAATCCGGCCGTGAATAATTGAGAGCGGACGTTCAAATGATGATGATGAGGTTGAGTGAATGGGCAAAAAGGAAATTGGTAATCAGTGCAAAGGGAAATTGTCAGAAGGGTTATTGTATGGCCGCAGTTCTAAATGATCACTTCTTTCCTGCTGCTGTGGTCGCGGTAATGGAGGAACAAGGCCAGAAATAGATTTACTAGAACTGATCTTAACCCTTAGATGTAAGTAGACAAAGGGGCATTAATGAATAATGTCAAATTCATAGACAGGCCGTGAAAAGTGTGTGTGTATGGTTCATAATGTCAAGTGCATTATAGGGTCATCTACATCGCTATTATCATACGCTCATGATGACATCGTGAAATATCAATTCAAGCACCCTTTTGTAACTTATGAATGTAAAATCAGGAGGTTTCAGTTGCAGTATGATGAGAAAATAAAGCATTTCATGGGCATTACGCACAGCAGTCGTTAATTTGATTTGGATCTACTGCAATAGACACTAATCCTTTGGCCTTTGATTTTTTATCCTAATTGACTCAATCGACTAGATTATCTTTATGATTATCGCTCGTTTTACTAAAAACGAATCCAGGGCATCTCTAATCGGCCTTCTGCACATGTCATCCCATAAAAATCTAAGTGTAGTTAATAACCTTTACAGATTGTCATTCTTATAACGATCAAGATTTAGAAAAACTTGAATTTAGAAATGTACAGGTTTAATAAACATACAGTTTTCATAAGCATTTGAATTTCTATTAAACGTTAAGCTGGTGCCACAGCATTCGTTCATTTTCAATCCATTTGGTTTTCTTTGATTGTCAATAATCCCATTCCCTTTCCTTTGATTTTCAAACCATTTGGTTTTCTTTGATTTGATCTTTGAACGTCGGCAATGGCACTTACCTCCTCGGTCGAATTACGTTTGCCTATGATAATGGACCTCAGTGGACTTTAGCTTTTGTTTGAAATCCGAAACTTTGTTCAGAAGTGCATGAAAAGAGGACATTCAATTTATGTGTAAGAAAAGCATCTCAAGGGCAATTTTCCAAAGCGTCGTCCACCGTTCAAAACTTGGTGGTAGTTTGTTATATGAAAGACGAGCGTGTTTGAAGAGGGCAGAACACAAGGGGGAAAGATCCTTTTGTCAATCATAGCTCCATGTCATCTTTCATCCATTTCTTTCCAATCCATAGGATTTCCTTTCAATTCTCAAATGCTCATTCAAGCGGAAGACGCTGGAGGTTTTACATTTAGAAAAGGCTCAAAAGCCTACTTTGTCACTGTGCTCTTAATTTTTCTAAATTCATTTTCAAAACATAAACCGCTGTCCTTCGGTGATCTCCTTGGGGTGTTGCTTTAAACGTCTGAACTACATCAGTGTCAAGCTTTACTATTGACTTTGTTCAGGTCATAAAAAGGCGTCGATTGCTCGTTGAAAGCTTTGTTTAAAATTGAAACTTGGATCGATAAAACAGACGCATCAGGTCATCCTCGTAATCTTAGGATTGCTAGGATCCTAAGTAAATAGTAAAGTTGAACTACAAATGCCATGTGTTGACGCCTGTGGTGACCTGCTCCACTGGAATTTGAAACTAATGACCTTTGAAACACTACTTTTGTCTTTTTCTTCAATTCGTCAAGGGAGTTTGTGACACTAATGAAATGGTCCCTTGACCCATGACATTGTAAATGATCTTTTTAACTTTCCTTTTCTTGCTCTCCACTTGATCTTCAAGGGAGGTCGGAAAGATGTTGGAAGTTACAAAGTGTGCAGGGCACTAAAATGCTTATAATGAAGGACCCATGACAGATGGGAACAGGTCAAAGATCCCAAAAGAATCCATTTGGAATGACTCAAGCGCAGCTGCTGTCCACTTGACGTTGACAGCGGTTTTGAAATCTTATTTTAAGAATTAAAAAAATCCTGATGCGGGTGTAAAGAATTCTGTTTATTCACGCGTCACTGCGCGGAGGTACTTTTTCAAATGAAATCGCTCGGGTTAAGACATGTGAATATTTAATACTTCATTGACATGTGTTCGCAGCTGGTTCGTTTTTCATCACCACCCTGCATGAAAAGTGTACTCGATTCGTCTTAAAAACTACTTTGTAAAAGAGGCAACAAATTTTAAAGAATGGCGACATATTGTTTTCAATTTTGTGCCTTTATGCACTGACGAAGGATGGCTGTAAGAATTCTTACATAAGCGCTAATAAATCGTAATCCATCTCATCGGGCTTTTAATGTAATTTGGTTGTCCACGTGCAATGTCGCGCTCGGCAGCTGGCGCAACATTTTGAAAAGAATCTTCATCTAATTTCACCATGGGTGAGCATAATACCACCGCCGCCAAGACACGGGCCAATCACAGCATGGCAATTTTGTATCTCTTATAAACTTGTTTCTTTTCCACCCCTGAGGCCTATTCGGGTGCACTTCTTTAGCAGCGGCTTGCCCTTTGAATCCAAAGTGACGCTCTGTGCGTGATCATGATTAACTCCCGTCTGCCCGTCATCTCGTTTTTCTCGGTTTATCCTTTTTGCTCTTCTTTGTTAAAGAAAGACGCTCATCTTAAGGGTCCAAGATGATGATGATGAAGGGATTTTTGGCGCAGAAAAAAGAAGATGGACTTAAACACGAGCCGAGAGTGGAAACATCTGCTCCTCGTCTCGACCCGAAAGAATTTCCAGCTTGCCAGGTGTTGTCCTAGAACCTAGACCACGGAAGAGGAACACATGTGGAGCAAATGGGAAGGAGGCTGCCGACCAATGTGCTTCTTGAATCAATTTCAAATTCATTCCTTCCTATAGGATCAACGTTTTGTTTCCCTAAGTCGTTTCCCTCTCGTTCGAATTGTAAATCAGAAGTGCAAAGAAGGATTGGATTTTAGTGAGGAAGCGTCGCTTCATTCCTCTGATGGAGTTAAAACTGATGGGATGATGTTCATTTTTAAATTGTGTAATAAGGAGCATGGCGCCGACCACTGGAGCTACGCTGATCCCATTTCTTTGTAATTGCTCATGATTACTCATGACTCGAAGGGTCGTAAACGCCTTGATCGAATGTAAATAAGCACTGCTCAGTCTCCGCTTTTTGGAGGCGGGAAAAAGGTTTAATGAAAAAGCTCAGCAGGCCCAAGATGGAGCATGGAATATATGATCTAGTGGATTATTATTAGAACTCTTAGATTTTGAAATTATCAATTCTTGTATAATTTGATATTATTCAATTTGGACACACCCACATCCGGGGGATTTTGATAGCTAACAAAAGCACAAGCAAAAAGGAACTGGAGCTGCTTTTGGCCTTTTGTCCAATCTTCCTTGAACATTGTTCAACTTTCCTTTTGTCAACCACTATATTTCCAAATTGAAATCGTTGAAAAGACTCCACTGAAATTTTATTTCCTTTTGTATACGAATGTAAGAATGGAGAAAATCTTTGGATTTTATCCTAAGCCACGCACTACGCGTAGAAAATTGCGTAAATCCCCAACAGCTTTTGAAATAAAAAAAATTATGTTATGTTTACAACAATGGTTTCATGATTACTAATCAATCACTGAATTTGTTGATCTGAAGAGTTAGAAAGCAAGAATCATCTTCTCACGATTCCTCGAGTTCCTTGACATTTAGCACTTGTTTCTGAAGCCACATGGGGAAAAAGTGGACATTAAAATGTACAGTTTTTAATTAATAATGCAGGAAATTCAGGATGAAAATCTTGTTGTCAGTCAGTGTGTCACTCCGATAAACAAAAAGTAGTTTTTGATTATGAGTTAGTGGAAGGATGATTGCAATCCCATACATGCAAAGTGTAATGTAGTGTGAAAATTAGGAATACAAGAAAATACATTATTTCCACCGTGGTGGTCATTGGCACTGTGTGATTCACTCCAAAGTGTGGTTGCTTTGTAACCAAACATTTCGCATTTTCACGTAATCTCGATTAACTTGCCAACTTATTCACATAGTAGTTTAATGGAAACTTTTTCGTTTTCACCAGACAGAAACCGGTCGAGCGACTGCGTGTGTATGCGGTCTTTGTCTCTTTTCACAACAACATAATGCAACCTTTACTTAACAGAGGGGCATTCGCACTTGCAAACTTTCATTTTCGATATGGCAAAGTATCAACAAAAGGGAAGTTATCACACCCCCTCCATGTATGGCATATGGTTATACAAACGGCTCCTGTCGCCGATGAATCTTCACTTTGCCAAGGTGAAAGTGAAAGTGCTTAATGCACTTATGGAAGGCGACGTGTTGCGCATATCCTGTTGGTTGGAAATTGCAATCTGCTAATTTGATTTCTACTCGGGAGATAAAGAAATCCAAGTTCATTGAGAAGATTGCTTCCGACGGAGTACGTCTTGTGTCATCGTGATGGCTCATCCAGTTGCACTCCTGTTCTTAGGATCCTGTCTTCTTGTAAGCTGAAAACACAATTGATTTCCTCTTAATTGGTTGTGAATTTAAATGATTTCTTAGATCCTGTCGTCTGCTCAATATACTGGACATGCTCAGAATCAACAAAGTTACAATCGCGGTTCGTCCCAGAGACCGCAGCAGCAACAACAACAACAACAGCAACAGCAGTCCCAACGCAAGCCTTATCCCCAGCTTCAGGTCTATCCTCAGAAAAAGCAGGATCAGGTGGCAGCATCTTGGACAGACTTTGTTCCGCAAAGTTCCGTATCAACATTTGGAGGCGGCGAAGACTTCTTCAAGTTCAAAGATTTAACGTCTGGGACTGATGATTTGTTCAATCAAATCCAGCTTGGTCCTCAGACGACCCATGCTCTCCTTCAAAATACTCAACAACCAAGTTATTCAATTACACCTTCAGTGCCGCATCACCCATCTGCACCTGCGCAATCGCATCCGATACCACCACAGCAGCAACAACATGCCCCGCAACAACCACAACAGCATGCGCAACAACAACAGCAGCAGCAGCAGCATGCTTCACATCAACAACCGGTCCATAGTCAAGGACCAGTTGAGCAGCCTAAGGAATCTCACGGTGCCCCAGGTAATGATGGACAACGATTCCAGCCTCAACAGCATAACATTCAGGCCCCTCCTCCTGGACATTACATCCAAGCCGCTTTTGTAAATCCTTCAGAGCCACCACTGCAGTATGCACAGCCACTGTTGATTCAACCCGCTGTTCAAATTATGGGACCAATCCACCAGCAGCCTCAACAGCCGCCACAACAACTGCCACAGCAGCCACCACCACCACAACAACAACAACAACCAGCAACGGCCCAAGGAACTGGGGCTGTGACAGATGCAGAGTTTGCTGAATTCCAAAAACACCTTGAAGCTTACAATCGCTACCAAGATGCTCTTCAAACTTACTCAAATGGACCACAAGGTGCAAGCGGTCCAGGGGGATTTCCACAGAAAGTTTTGATGTCGCTTCCGTTTAAAAATCCAAATGGAAAACCACGTGGCCCAAAGCCCCTTCCATTTCCTTACAATATGGTTGCTACTGTGTTTGATTCCTTTCGGCCAAAGTACAATCCATTTGCCACAAGTAGCAAACCTGGTCAGCAGACATCGGCTACTAAATACACTCAACAATCCGGAAGTCCTTATCCCTCGACATCTGTGAGCACCCAGTACTCTACAAGCAGCAGTGGATTTACATCCCTTCCTCAACCACTGGCGACTTCTCACTCACAGACGAGTGACATCTATGCTCCATTCCCATCAGCACAGACTCCAGCTCAAGTTGGGAACAATCAATATCCAGCACAATCTTCTACCAATCAGGGACAAGGCCCGAGCTCATATCCCCCTGCGCCTGCGCAAGGCCAACCAGGCCAATATCTACCACCACAAGGTGGCAACAACCCAACTGGAAATTCCTATCAATCAGGGCCTCCATCTTACTCACCACAACAGCCACAGCAGTCCTCAGGAGGTTCTCCATACCCACCACCCACTTACAACGAGCTCCCACAGTCTCCTTTACCAACTTATGCGTTCACCGGAAGTCCCAAGTTTCCACCACAATATTCTCCAGGCCCAACGCCATCAACTTACACCTCAACTCAGACAGAAATAATTGGTGGGAAACCAGTGACAGTCACTAATTACCCCAAGTTCCATTCCGATGTCACTTCATTCTACCCAGGGCCACCAAAACAAAGTGGCTCATTGATTTCCCAATGGCAACAAGGTGTGCTCTCAATGGCTAAGGACTTACTTGGATCCTGGATGAAGCCAAGTGGATCATCCTCATCCAATTCCTATCATTCATACCCCACAACCCACACAACGCATACAACGCATATCCGCAATAAGCGTCACTTTGGACCTACTATGCCACTCCTTCGCATCTCAACACCAGAAAATGCAATGGATGAAATTTCCGATGAAGAGAGTGAAGCTTAAATGATAGATTTAGTTAAGAAATTATACGATTATTTTTATTATCTATTTTCAATGCAATTCCATGAGACTTATAAGCACAAATAAATATTAAACTTATACCCTTTTTTGAACCTCGGAAACTGTTTTTATGAACCAGAAAAATCTAATAATGCAATCATCAATTTGCTTACGATATTTCAAAATTATTTTTTCATTGTTCTAGGTTGACTGTTCCGGGTTATCAAGGGACGCTTGGGGCGACTACAATTGCATCCCATGTGGAACCAATCCAAGCATTTGGGCTGGAGCTGATCCTGACCTTTGTCTTGATGTTGACCTATGTCTCCGACCCGAAGAACTGCATCTCCACCTCTGCAGTTCTACTGGCTGCAAGTCTCGTAGCTGTAAGTTAATACGCACATCCATTTTTTAAAAGTGTTCCAGTGACGAGTGACACGGCGTCATGAAGGGATAACGTAAACTTTCCCACTGAATTAAGACCATGGAAGAGATAATTGATGTTTAGAGTCCACACTCATAAATCTGCTTTGTCTAAGAACCACCAGTGCCACGCTGTTTTTAAAATTCCAGCGGGCCAAGATATCAAGTGGGAGATGATGAGGTTGTTAATGTTTATGTTTTTTCGTTGATTGACAGCTCCCATGCACTGGCGCTGGTTTGAATCCTGTACGTTCCCTCGGACCTGCATTTGTTATGAACAAATGGCCAAAGCATTGGGTCTTCTGGCTTGGACCAATTATAGGAGCTCTCCTGGCAGCCTACTTTCACAAATACGTTCTTAAACGCAAGGCCACAAAGAAGGGGAAACAAGACCAACCATCAGATGGAGATTCACTTGACATTCCACCAACGGAACTGCCAATCACAACGCCAGATCGTAAGTTGTTGACGACCTTGTCACATGGCCATGCTCTCCGTTGTATTTTTTTAATACAATTTGTGCCTATGCCAAGTTCAGCCTTTAATTTCGTTTTCGCTGAAAGTGAAAGCCACTTTCACACTTCCTCTCACGCCCAGGAACAAATTGAGATGGTTAGAAGAACTGGTTATGAAATCGAAAAAGGGCAGAAGGTCACATCATTTAATGGTTTAATAGTGACGAAACTTGTTATTATAAAGAAGTGGTCGGCTTCTTTGCCAAAAGAGAAACCAAAATGCATGTGGCATGAGAACAATGAAAGATCGACGATTCAGTGAAGCCATCTTACACGCGCAGGTGTAACTTAAGTCGCTTACTGAGAGGAATGAGATGCGAATTTTGAATTGAAGGTGGAACTTGCCATCTGCAAATTGTTAATTCTGCAATTGCATTCTTTATTTGGTTATTTGGATACAGTATTCCTATCCAGTCGATTGAACAAAGTATGGCACTGGCTCCGGTCATTGAACCCAAATACAAAGTCAGTTGACTTTGCTCCTGTGCAGAGTCATCGGCAATGGCGTCGTCAGACTGCAGTTTAAAACTCCAAACAAAAAACAAAACAATAAACTTTAAAGATTATTTTTTGCCAAACCCCTAAAATGTGTAAGGAAATGAATTTATTACGTTGATTCAATGATTCCAAAGGCTTTGTTTGCTTCTGACGCCATATTCGGTTTAAATTGTTTATTATTTGTACCATTGACTTGGTTGACACACCCAACGACATTTCACAATTTGTTTTGTTTTTCTTCCGTTGTTTCCAAATTAGGATAAATCCTGTATACGCCTCAAATATGGAACTACTGCTATCATCCATAAACCAAATGAAGTTTGCACATATTTGATATGATTTGCTGTATTTTTGAAATATGTGGGTTTATATCCAATCTAAACTATAATTTTTTCTCTTCGCAGGTCTCTTATGTGATCGACTCGAGCCGATTTATGGAGGAACTCGATCATTGTATTTGAAGCCTTCACCTGTTCTACCAAGAGCGAATTTGAATCGTTCCCAATCCGTCTATGCTTCAAAAAGATTTGAATACCCGCCCAAGTTCCTGGACTCTGCATCCACCTCGAAGAAATTGACGACACCTCAAGCTGATACAAATTATGAACTCCTTTATGAACGGAAGCAAGGACTTCTGCTTTCAGGACCGCCATCGTACGATTCCTCTTATTACAAGAGCCATGATAAATCACATGGAGGGCATGCGCACAGTCATACCAATCAGCACCACCACCACCGTGAGAAAAGTGACTCCAGTCATCATCACTGTTCTCGAGACCGGGAGTCACATACGAATCGGATTTTAGCCCAATATGAAACAGCCAAGGGATTTGTCGACGTCGATCCGAAAGCAGCTCTCCGTGAAAACAATGGCGGACCTAATCCCGCTGGAAAACCAAGCTACTACGAGACTTCTGAGATACTGAGAAAACACGGGCTCATTGACCCCGCGGAAAAGAAATTGATCGACACCAGCAGTGGCTCAGAGTCTGGAACCACAACCATAAGCAGCGCCAATGAGAATCGGAACGAACCCCCAGCTCCTCCAAGGTTTCGAAGTCTCCCGTCTGGCAATCAAGAGTCACAGTATCATCATAACCATCGCTTTCAGTCTCCAACTTCACAGAATTCTGGCAATGAAATTCAAGCGAATGACTTGAGCAGAGCAAATTCAATTAATAAGCATCACAGCGGCACTGAGCAGCACCATCGAGGTCTGATTCCTCGGAAGCCCTATGAAATCCTAGAAGGAAAGAAGTTAATGGAATTTAGTCCAAAGGGGATGCCAATCAGTCCCCTTCATCATCAGAGTTCTGTAGTTCATCAGCAACAGACTAATCACTACTCCCCAAGACTACTGATGGAGAAAGATGCAAATTACTCTAGAATCCTTGACCCCATTTTGAGTCCAAAATCAAACTCTGGAAACAACAAGCAACATCAGCAGCAGTTGTATCAACACACTTCTGTCTCCAGTCATCAACCTGGAATTTGTTCTCGGCTGTCTCCAGACGACCATCTCACCTACTCTTACCATTGATCATGTACATTTGTAGGAATTTATGCAAAAATCATTGTGTATCGTGTTTGTGATAGACGTTAAGACATTTGAACCTTCAAGGCATTTACTACTTAAAAACATTTATTATTTGGGTGTAAATCTAGACAATCTGTCAAAATTGTAAAAAGTTTAAGCTTAGAAAGCCCTTAAGGGATTTCAATACGCACAGAAAAATGCACAGAAAATACAAGTATAGATTATTATAGTTTAGTTCTAAATGTTTGACCAAATGCTTGGCTTCCTGAGAAAAAGCTCAAATAGTTAAACTTTTTTTTTATGAACTTAATAAGCTTTTAATTAATATTGATGGTGATGAGCCTCCGGAAATTCACCTCTAATAAGCTTAAGGTTGTGACATAAATGTACATAACATTTCAGTTATTTAGGTTAGAAATCAAAAATACAAGTTGCAAAACTGCGAGGATCTCACTAACTCTTAATTGTAAAATATAGCTTACAGATTTTCAATAAAAGGCTTAAAATTAAACCCTTTTGTTCAACTTTGTTAAGCTCTTTGAATTGCTTTGAATTGCGAAATCTGCTCTCGATATTGTATTGTTTTGGCATGATTAATTATCCTTATGCTCACTGCTCCGTTATGGTTGTAAAGCACCCAGGGCAGAGGCAGGGCAATTTTTTAAAATTAATTAACAGTCCATTAGTATTTTAGGCAATGCTGATTGGCTCCCAATTGCAAGTCAAGGCTAGAATTGGCACTACTAAGAGCTAATAAAAATAAAGTTCAATGAAATTGGGATGACAGAATGGGAGTAAATCTGAATCATATGCAATCTTTTCTACATTCCTTGTCAAATGAATTGAACTTGACACCAAGGTATATGCACGGCCTGTCAATCGTCCAGCAGGCTAAAAAGCCATAAATTGCAAAGCCTTCATGTGTGAATGAGAATGCAAAAAATGAATTGCAAATCAATCGATACCTCTTCAGGTATTCAAGCTGTCACTGTGTTATAAAAGGAGCATGTAATTTCACATTCCATAGAGAAATGAGCATAGCACTGTCAAATGACTTCAGCACAAATATTTGCATCCAAGAGCTCGTAATTGAAGCAGCAAATATCCTTGGGTTTATTGAAATCCAAATCAGCGCAACTCCAAGGAAAGTTAGGCTAAAATGTAATTTGTCAACTGCGTTAGCATTATTAACCTTTTGCCCTTTTACCGTTCTTCTGGCATTGTTTACAGCCATTTGTTATGTTGCAGAATAATAGCGAATTTGTTAAGGGACTCAAGAAGGGAATGCCAAAATTCATAAATCACAATTAATGGGCCTGCACACTGTCAAAAAGTTAAGATAGTGTCAAGTAGATGCGTAAATAATTTGATTACTAATTGGAAACTTAAGGAGATCAATGGGGAATTAATGCTATAAAAATCAAACATAAATTAAGCTTCATTTTGTCCTCCCATTTCCTAAATTCTTGCCACCGTGAACTGCGGTGGAGGTGGGCTAAGAAAGACTGCTTCATTGACAAAACGTGACCTCGCCCTGTTACGGGTTAGCAATGGCAAAGGTTGGTTGAACACCAATTAATCTTGTCTCGAGTTAGCAAAAACTGAATGAAAGATTAACAAAGTTGAGGTTCGATAGTTTGCAGATTTTAGCACACCAAAAGGTAACAGACGCCCATTTAGCTGCTTACTTGTTTCGTGTTTTTTCGCTTCCTTTTTAGAGACTTTAATGCGTCATTGATCCTTCTCGTTTATTAGGGTCAAGGTCACCCACTTGGTTTGAAACAAAGGATTCATCAAGATAATAGAAGTGACTACCGCGCACGCGCTTGAATAAACTACCGAGCCATAAAGCCAAGTTCCGTTTAGAGAATGCTTTTTACAAAGCTAAAAGTTAATTTTTTTGTCATTTGGAAATAAGTGATTAATTTTTGTCAACGTTAATGTGGATCTGATGTACCACCCTTTATTGCCAAAATAATGATAATCTCATCCTACACTTAACACCTTGTGACAGAAGAGTTTGCGCAGAGAGGGGAGTTTCAGGTTGAACTGTCATCAATCATACACATAGTCCGCCTGTCTTGAGTAAAAATTAAGGCATTAAATGTTTGCAATTTAACGCTTTATTTGTATGTTTTCGCAAGCAAAAATCCAAACAAATTAATAAAGTTTTTACTAAAGTTATACATTAGCGACTGCATGGCTAAGGCGCAGGCGTACTTTGTGCCTTAAAGCAGCGCCTACAAACTTTGCATTGAATTGGAATGGAGTGTTGAATTTGACTTGCAATTCGTGGAGTTAAACGATCCACATCCGAGGGATTTCCAAACTAATGTCCACTAATACACTGCCGCACTGCAAACTTTGCCTTTGATCGTAAACCGTGTGCTTAGCCAGTGGCGCAATCGAGGCTTTTGAGGATTACGAATAAATATCAAAGCCAGCGAAGCATAAGAAAAGCCGTAAATGCAGTAATGCGATATATGTAATTCATCTTATTAATTTTTGCAGGAAAGTAGCATAGTCCCAGTTGCACAAAGGAATCTGGCTACGTCGCTTCTAATTCATTGCGCTGCTCTAGAGAAATCTGTGGTGACATTTACGCAAGCGCCCTTCCGGCTTAAGTTTTTACCGGATTTGGAGTAAAAGGATTTCTGGAGTTTTGCTCTCTAATCAATCACCAATTTCTTGTTTATTTTTTTATTGTGTCGACACCGTCCATGTTTGAAGCAAAAACAACTCCTGTGTGAATAAACAATTGACAAAAGTGTAGGTGTGACTGGATTGAGAGCCTTAATTTATAATATTTTTACAGGTATCTCAATTGGTTTTCGAAGTTTTTGGTCATCAGACCGCACACTTGCTGACCGTCGAAAGTAGAAAACGTTGGACGAAGTTCCATTGTCATCAAACCAAATCAAGTCACACAGTTTGACTGTGGCAGTTGGTCACTACACTGTTAGGTAAGAAAACGCTACTTTAGTTTATATGCATTTTAATGACTTCTTAAAAGACAAAAAGTGTGAAAATTGTGCACATGCGTACTTGTGTCAAAACCTGGGTTGTGCGCTCATTGACAACCGTTCAAATCCTCGTTAGTAACGGGCAGACATTTTATTCAGGACAACTTGGAAGGTGATTAATTGCTGAAACAATGTGGACGCTTCAAAGGAAAATCAAGCGGACCTTCAGTCAGAGGTAAGTCTAAGCTCCTCAGATTTTAATTAAATCACATTTAAGAAAAAATACGATTGCCAGTTTTGAGGGAATTATTCATTTTTAAAGCTGATTTAGTAACAAAGTGCCAATTAGGACTCTTACGTGTGCATAATAATTTGTTTGCAACAACTTTTTTTTGCACCATTGGAGGTTTAAATCACCAGAAGCATCCGCGAATTCTGACCTTCCCAAACAATCGAGCGTTTTAGTATCGAATTCACAAAGTCAAACGGGCGTGGTCATCCGTTTGCTCATGCCTCACTTTTCTTTCAATTGAACCCTGTGATTAGACTGAATTTTTGTCAGAAAACGAATACTCCATTTCCTTGTTTGCACTAATTTGCATCAGTGCGAAATCCAAAAAAAATCAGTCTGTAAATTATACACATTTTCTTTTGTTCTCGTCATATATTTGTTGTATAAGAGGCGCCCAGAGAGGAGCCTGTTTTTCGCTCCCAATGTCCAGAAGTGACCTGCTGTTTAGCATACTATTTTGCACGTTTACTTACCATTATCTTTTAATTTCCTTTCATGTTTTTAATTAGCAACAATCTATTCATCATTTCATGAAGGCGTTGCTCGGTGCCAATGGATTGCGGAAACGTCATGAACTCTTTAGAAGTGTTGCATGCCTCCTCCATTGTTGTGATTTCACTGGAGAGAACGTCGACCTTTCTTTTACTTATTTAGGCTGCACGCAATAAGCTTTGCTCTGTTTTCGCAGTCATTCCTTCAGGCCACTTGATCTATTGATAGCACCTGAAGTCTAATTTAAGTTTTTGCGAAGATCGATTCAACTTTAGAGTTCATCACCACCTTATGCACTGGCTGAAATAAGCAACTCCTTAAACGTCTCTATTCTTCCAAGATTAATTGAAAAGCAGGAAGACAAAGCAAAAGGAGGAAATGGTCAACAATGGTCGTCTGTAGTTTGAAAAATTGGTCTGTAAAATCCACTTTTTGGTTCAGGTCAGTGTTAGCCTTGAATAAATTAGCTTTTATAAAGACTGGCGTGTTTAAATGTCACAAGACTACACAGGCGTATTCAAATGACCTTCCCAGTGACTTATTTTTAGAAAATCTTTTACAAATTCAAGGGAGAAAGTTGTTTTTCAAAATGCGGAAAACAACATTCAACTGACAACAAAAGAATTGAAATGGTTGCTTATGCTTGCTTGCTTTACTTGCATCAATGAACTAATCGCCCATTCTAAATTACAATTAGCAATTAGCACACACTGAATGATCCTAATCCAAATCATTTTCTGTACAGCTCATGAAAATTATTAAGTTTAATGGAGAATTCCTAATGTTGATTTGCTACATTTGTGCCCAACCTTCCCCGCCCACTTGCAATTTCGATTCCCATAAAAATTACACTTGTAGGTTCAAGTGTGTGAAAGTTATATGAACAAAAATGTGTAACTGCATCCGTAATTAATTACTAAATTGCTGTGGTTATATGCTTTGGAAAACACGCAAAGTCAGGTCAAACTTCTACACACCTTATGTTATAACGGTAATTTTTAGCTTCCTGGAAAGCTAGACCGGAAGAATTATAAAATAAATTGGTCTTGAATTTTGCATAAGTGTAGGGGAGACACTTCACACGGAGACATGTCAATAACACTCATCCCGTGCTCAGAAATAAGGAGCAAATTGCAAGGGTTGAATGATTTGTACAAAATTTTTTCCTTTTGCGAAAAAAAGGAGCTTGAGATAATTAGGATAGCACGATTTTTTGGCCACTGTGCTTTACATGATTTTGAATGGAATTTTAAGAGGGACTTCAAGCACTTAATTTATGCTAAGGTGACATTTAACCTGTTTTGCAATTCGATGCAATTTTCAAAGTTCCATATTTCGTCAGTGACCAAGAGGATTAAGAATTGTAGCTTTTGTGAGGGCTTATGTGAATCTGCAATGCAGAAAAGGAGAAGGAACGTTAATTAAAAGTGCATTTTGCAATCTGCATTTATCATATTTGAATGACTTGAGAATTTGTGACTAATCAAATCCCTACCTTGCTCACTTGCACGTAGAGTGGACGCGTCGAGACGTTCCTGGAGACCTTGACCTGCATACCATCGACTTTCCTTGTCTCCTCTTCATGTAAATGCAATTTTAGGAAGTTCCTTGCCAATTTCAGGCAACTACACAAATGGGGGATTTCTATAAGGTAAAAACCTCACCTTGAAATCCAAATTGACATCAACGCTGCTCCAATGACAAATTATTATCCAAACCCTGGGCTCTGGCGCCTTATGCGCTTTTCCTTTAGAAAATGATTGATTCTTAATTTTCCTATTTCTATTTCCCGACTCTATTTTATGATTATATTTTAGTTAAGGTACATGCCATTAGCACCAATAATTTTATTATTACAGTGAACATAAGGTCAGTTTCAGCCTGTCCTACATGATGCCTCAACCGCAAAGATCTTAAACATATTATTATTTTCAGTGGCAACTGTTGAGCATGCGCTCAAAGTATCAAGGCTCTAACCTCTTAGTTTCTAATCGGAAAAAGAAAACTGTCTACTTTTATATGAGTTGAAAGATTGGTCAGTAAAGTCCACAATATGATCACCGCAGCGTCCGTTTTCGTGGTGACACTTGAAGATGAATTTCCGCTCTGAATGCCCCCACAAAAAGTGAAAAACTTTTTATTTCCTTGTGATTTGAGAATGTTTAAAAAAATAAATTGCAGCGCATCTTGGGAATCGCATGCGATTTAACGAGGATTGAGTTGAGTGATTGCAGGACCGAGACTTTTGGCTAATTCGACACATCGTGAAAGCACGGCAGTGGACAATTAATGTCTTTTTATAAGCTGGAGCTCTGCGGTTAAGTCATAGGAGTTTATAATCGTGACGTGATTTCCTTTGATTAGGTGCTAAAACTCAATGCTAATTGTTTTTATGGCAAATTGGATCTTATTACACGTCTCTCGTTAAAAAACTGGGTCAACTGTGTATGTGCTGAAGCTCCGGAATTGTCACATGCGCAGCGATGAGAGCTCATCGTCACGTTCCATATCATACTCCATTTGTTCCTTAATTTCCAAATTATGAGGTGAAGCTAATCGAGCGACATTTTGCTCAGCAGGAAGTACAAATTGCAGATGAGCATTTATTCCTTTCATGCTCAAATCCCTCAAAATTTCATTGCGAATTGTAAATTGCAATTTAAAGTTTTGGTATTAAAAATTCAACTGCTTGAATTTCCAATTAAAATTTTCTTTTATTGGGTCAATGTCAGAATCGTACGTTAGGACGTCAACGAAAATTATCATTTGGAATTGAAACCCTCGACCGTGTTCACCTTTGATTGGTTAATTGTGATTCACGAGGATCCAATCAGTGAGTGGCTAAAAGCTACCTGAGCTTAATCAAGTTGACGGGTATGGTCCAAAGGTCGTATAAGGGTACACTGATCAAAAATTCAAATTGGTCTCTATACTTCTACCAATTCTAATTGGAGTCTGCATGATCCAACCAATCGTGTGTCATTCGAATATACTTGACCTAATGCACAAAAGCTTTTGGCATATATTCCAATTTCTGCACATATGCCAATTCCACAAATGACAAAACTTTACATCATCCTGATTTTACATCCTGTCATCGTCTTTCTGCAGCTTAACAGTGATCGTAGCACTTTTTTTTTAGCCGCTGGAGGGAGAATTTTGCCACGTTCTACACGGGTGATTTGTTCTTTCTGATCCAAATTGGAGCAACATGACATCATGACAAGGGGATATCATTGGGTATAAAATTCCCGTTGGCGTTGTTTGGTTAACCTCAGTCCATTGTCCACTTGATTTCATTTTGGTCATGGTGTCAGAATAAGGGAATGTACCTGAGTAATCAAGTGTGCTAATAGGAAAGGGAATGAGCAGGAGATGGACGTGGACGTTAAGCAATTCAAATCAACCGCCTAAACACATTGCTCCTGGCAAATGACCACGTGACTTGAGTTTTCACTTTTGACCACAACTTTGTGTAAATGTACCAAAGGAATTGCTCTATTGTGTCATCACTTGATCATTATCTTTGCTCCATATTTAAATCCTCCCGCTGCTTACCAGTGGCAACCATTGTCTTCAAAAAGGAGTGTGTGTCCACTTATGACGCGTTGAGAAGGAAATTCAATAATCACGGACACGGAACGAAACCCACTTTCACCACACAACATTGGATGAACTTTGTATAAAAAAACCTCAAAAAATGCCAAATATGTCTTTCAATGTTGTATTTTCACATTTTTCAATTTTTTTTGCAATCCATGCCATCTCAATTTAATTCAATGGCGTTTTATGATGAACTAGAATTGTACTCAACCTTGACAATTTGTCATCAGAATTCGCCAAAGTATATCACACACGAATGCAAAAGTTTTTTCTTCAGTAGTGATGACATGTGCTGAACATAATAATTTTGAATGGGCTTTACGCCAAACTTCAACTTGTATGTCTTCAGTCATAATGGGCCGTACGTGGTCAATAATTTTAAGAAAACAATGTGAATTGTGAATGCCAAAAACTTGAATCTTACGCATGCATTGTTGTTTGAATTTTCACCGTAATCATGATATCGGATTTTTGCAATTTATTCCAGATTCACAGTTGCATGACTCTTATTTTCTTAGATTCCAGCGTAGTGTTTAATTTTTATGCGTTACAAAGTGCCATTTGGTCCGGAGGGGATTGTTTAAGTCCGCATGCAATTATAATACAATTGTAGGAATAATTTCATAGTAACAATGGCTCTGGGAAAGTGGGAGATGGAGATCGGAATGTGGATTTGGGCGAATCTCCCTTGCTTATAGCCCATGGAAGAGGATTCATTTGTAAAAACCGCAAGTCTCCATTTGCATTCCCTTTGTTATTCACTGGGCATAATTATTAGGATCATTGTGTAATTTGATGCATCTCAGCAGCAGCGCCAGCAGTGATTCAGCGAGATTTACGCTCCATCAATGCGAAATCAACCACGAGGGTCCATGATATGTGGTCGTGGTGAATCACGACATGCTGGAAAAGAAGGAAGGGAAGCTCTCTTGTATAAAATGTCACGACCTTTGTCAGTCTTTTGAAGCTCTGATGCTCCTAGGATTTGTATCTATGGTTGTACATTTAGCAGGAAGGAAGGTGAAGCAAATTGCAATATATTTTGCATGTAAAGGATGTCGAGGGATTCTGCAGGTAAGGTGGCGTCTTTGGCTATTGCAATTCACTCGACTCCCAACATGCATTTCAGGATCGAAGGAATTTTGTTTCCCATCATGAAGGCAGTTTAGTTCCATCAAGTTCGTAGGACAGGAAAGACGCTCAACAAGAACGCCGTCCGCAAAGGACACGGTTGCCACCGCCGTGTGCCCTGTAACTAAACTACCCTCCAACTACACTCAGCAACTGTTTCAAATAGCTTCCGCTATTTGCAAATTGTGAATTTCAAAAAGCCTTTTGTTTAAGTTCACTCGTCTCCTTCATCTTATTGTCTTTATTATTTGGATCAATTCCAAGGTAAGAGCCAAAAGTCAGATTTTGATTTCCCGAATTAAAATTCTATGCAAAGTAGCGGTTTCATCTTTAGCGTCTCCGTCGTGCTGCTCATCAAGTTTTTACTCATAAACTTTTGCTTCTGCACCTTTTATGCAAAGGTGAATCAGGCTTTTTTATCAAGGAGAAATTTTATGCCAGAAGCCGAGTCAGTCACTGGCTGATTGTTGTTGCTGAAGATGATTGTTAATTAGGTTGTTGTGCCACTGGGCCCACATGCATTGTTGAGCTAGGCTGGTCAAAATCTTGAAAGCAGAGACGCATATCCGTAAGGTTTCAAACTGGAACAATGAGCAGGTGCATTATAAATAGGATTCTACTGACCTCCTTACCTTTAAAAGTCCAAAAAGTGAAGACTGTTTGAAATGTTGCGTCTACAATGTCACAACGACAGTTGTGGAAAACGTTGCGCGTGGAATTTTAACGTTATTACCATAATTCTGTGTGTTACCATCATCATTAGAATTCCCCAATGCTCAACGCATTTAATTCATTTTCATTGACTTTTAGTTATCTCTGACACCAATAAGAACCGGTCTTCTCTTTTCCTTTTCATTAGAAACAAGGTGCATTTGAAAATGGAAATTCAAGGGAGTGCATGCAGTGTTATAACAATAACAATGAGCATCGCGCTAATTTATGCGCACGGGGAGTGGACACGAGAAGCAAGATTTTTCCTAAAATCTTATTTTTACGCTTTTCCCCGATTTGCACGTTTAGTTTAGAGGAGGAGTGGGTGCTGCTGCTGTGCTGTTGGAATCTTTAATTCTTTTAAATCAGATATTTCCATCAGGTCAAAGTCACGATGTTCAGGAAATGAACGCATGACCATCAGGTGAATCAGTTTATGGAAATTTAAGGAATCTTGGTTAGCAGCCTCGATGAAAGTAAAACGTGGAGATGATAACGAGATGAACTTTTTCTACAATCATCTCCGCTGTAGTAAATACGGAGGTCAGTGTACCATTTTAGACTCAAGTAATGAAGTAGGTTAGGAAAAGTTTCATGCCGACACACAACAAGGAAAATTAACTTTAACTTTTGATACACTTTTCCATTTTCAAAGTTGTTAGTTCTGCACTGCACAAAATTCTAATTAAGCGAACATTAGCTTTAGAATGGAAGGCCATTGACCATCTGCTTCTGACTCAGGAGCAAATTGACCTCTATTTTAACATACATTTTAACTACTGCCAATAGAATCTTCTGGAATTAGGTTTGTCAGGTTAGCGCAGAGTTCTGCTGAAAGCTAAATGTGAAAGTGCTAATGAATCAAAGGGGAAAGGTGGTAATCAACCACCATTTATGACCGTTTACATTATGAAAATGACCCCAAGTCAATCGTTGGATGTGCGCATCATCTTTACTTTGTTGTGACATTGATATGATCGCGTCTGAAATTATACACATAAAGAAAGTCTCGTCTTCTTATGGTCTATACATAAATTATAGTAATTTATTTTTTCGTGGGGCACGGATGACTCCATTTGCTAAAAGGGAAACGTTGATAATGGTCAAACTGATGAGACAGTGGTGACATGGATCAATCACTAAAACGTCCAGGAACTGCGCACGTCCGTCTACACGTCTGCGCAGAACACATTTCAAATGATTGATGAGTGCAGTTGTGTACTTTTTCATAACGTTGACCAATTTTTCATTTGACCAATCTTAAAATAAACCCAATTTTCAATTAATATTTTCTCCTCATAAATCAACTACCAAGCTTTGACTGAGTTCGGTTGACAGGTTGTGAGTATAATGCCAATTTATTGCAAAACTGCAAAGCCTGAAGAGGGTGGATGATTTTTCTCGGAACTGTTACACATCATTAATCAACAATAGTACAAAGGGTAATTGATTGGGGTTAAATTTTCAATGGATTCATAACGTGTAACGAGTCAATCTTAAAGTGCAAAAACGACCTTGTCAAAATTTGATGTTGGAGGTGTAAGTTACAGGGCGTGGGCTAGGATCTGTAGATCAAGAAATTCGTTTTACATTTTACAATAAGAAATCAATGCTGCAATCAAAATCCGCTATCCTTACCTTGTAACTGACAGTACTGTAACACTGCTTATAAAGTGTATGATCTCAGAAAACAATTTAGATAAGGTTTTTGCATACGAAGGTCAACTGAAGAATTTAAGATGAAGAGTGAAAGCATCCATTGTTCTTCAGTACAAATGAAGTGTAACATTTTGCACCGATTCTGAAATTAAGATAAAGCATACAAAATATGCAATGGGTAAAGTGGAGCAAGATGTAAAAATCATCGAGGTCATCACAAAAGGGCTCTTATTAACTTGCACCCAAACTGTTTTTCTGATTTTGAGATCTTTGGCAGAGTGCAAATTGCAAAACGACGTGTATTGACAGGAGGATAATTTTGGTCCAATTTGGATTGAGTTATGGTCGATGAATTATGATTTTTAGTGCATCGACCTAATCTCCAGCCTACGCAAAAGCTCAGTCTTTATTTCCCAATTAGCTAAAGCAGAGTGATATTTATACCTTATATACCTAACGCTTGGCAAAGCCATTGTTAGTTTTACAAATCGGAATCGCGCCGAAAATGGCTCGAGTATTTTAACTCGAGAAAGTTTCTATTATAGCATAACAAAGCTTCATCATGTGAAATGCCTATGGGTGCTGCAGATGAGGTTCGACCGGAACACTAATGCCTGAATGAAATCAGTAAGATCCAATTAGATAGCTTTGTCCCAAGTGTTACACGGACTGTCTTCAATTGTTTTGTTATTGATTGTTTGCGTGGTGCTCTAGACCTTCTGCTCTGTCGGCTATTAAAGGTTTGAGCAACACCGCAATCCCTCAGTCATTGTTATTAATTTGCGCAAGTCTCATTAGACTCTAATGCTCCTACTCCAAATAATCTGTTGATCCAAAAATGTGAAAGTTCACCTTGTAAAAGGAGTGAGATTTATGTCATTGTTTGGCCATTGTTATGGCATTGAATGGACAAGAGGGAAGCGGGGGACTATACGGGATCATCGGGACATTTCATGCACAGCTTCGAAATAACATTCGATAATGCTTATTTCTTCAAAAACATTTTCAAAAGGTCCCTCAGTGTGGCATTGGATTTGTTTATAACCTTCGAAAGTCTGGATTTAAAAATAGTATTTGTTTGAACATGTGACCTAAAGGTTTTAAACCCTTTTTAAAGGTGTTTTGTACATAACTTTAAGGGATTTCTTCCTGCCGTGAAAATGACATTCCGTGCTACATTACAGTTGTAAACGTGTCTTAGAAGTTTTTGATCTCATCATTTAGGATTAAGATTTACATGCTCCTTGAATAGGATTTGAAATTATACATGGGAATGAATGAAACTGAAAGTTTGTATTTTCCCAGCTTTGAGCAAAGACACGCATGAGTAGCATCGCTACTACAGACCACCTGTCCATATTTAATTCGGTATTGTCTATATCATCACCATTAACCATCAATTCCACAAACTTTTACTTTATCATTCCTAAATATTCTTTGATTTGCAATGCAAAAGGCTCTAAACATGTCTACAGGGCGGGTTGTTTGGAATTATTGACAAATAATTCCCACACGTATATGTATACTTGAAATAATTCATGACAGGTGCCTACGGGAGCCATCTTTGAATATACAGTCATTAGCTAAATGACTAAATGACACTTTTGTGTTTAGTTTAGTATATGCATGTAAGGCTTCCAGGCCTTAACTTTCACTTTCCCAGGAGAAAGATGTAAAAGTGTGGACTTGATTCCAATTGCACTCCATTGTCTTCCACTTGTTCCCATTTTGGTTAATTAGCTTCAGACATTGACTCATATTTCTCTTTTAATTACCATTAACTTGACATTCCCATAATCTTGTAAATGCGGGACTCGTGACAAAGATGATCCCCATTGTTCCAAGATCCTGTTACATA